>APFE030836295.1:5142-35088 GCA_000404065.3 Pinus taeda | reverse complement strand
TAATAATAATAGTGGGCTTCTATGGGGCACAATAGTAACAATATGGGCACTACATGGGTACGTCAATATAATAAGTGGTTTTTACTAATAACAATAAGGGGTGACACTAGTAGTATAGGGGCCTAACACCATTGGTCTATCACGCCATCCATCTTTGGGGTTAACACTACCAATCCATTGTCAATGTCGCCAATATCTTCAAGAGAAGCCATTCAGAAAATTCACCTGTGTCTCACCCACTGCAATACATTCACGCTCCATTCTTTTCATGGCCTCCACCCTGAACCGTGTACCGTCAGATTGTTTTCACCTCCAAAATCATTTGCTTTGTTTCGTGTCGTAGATATTGGATTCATTAAGGCCCTCCTACGACGGGTCACTTCTTGTCGACATCAGCTCATTATCCAAGAAGTCAACCTAGGAACAACCCTTTTAGTACTTTGAAGCTTGCATGCCTCAATGGCAAGTATCTCACTTTTGGCGACAAGTTTACATTAATGGCCTTCGACCGAGAGATTTTGTGTGGTGTTCGATGCCAAGTACTTTTTCACACCACATGAATTGTACTATAGTACCTTAAGGGTAATTCTCATTATTGGTGATTCCTCTTGCGCCTATTAACAACTTACATCATTGGCTGGTAATCAGGCAATGTCTTTCCATGTTCGACTCCAGAACATTTTTCACATGGATCGACTTGTACTTCAAGTGAAGATTGAATGAGTTTTGAAGACCCTGGATCTAGTTTCATCCATCTGGGCTACGATATATTTAGGAATATAAAAACATCAAATGTACATTATTGCCGAACAGATGATCATCCAAATCAAAGGATGATGTGTCCGAATCATCAGTCTGCCACACAGACGATTGTCTGTCCTATGTACATGAGAATGAATTTATAAAGCTGAGCATGGGAATGTCTGCCTTAGCTAGATCATGAAAACATGTTGTCAAGATAATGTATTGTATTGTATCTTATTACAGGTCGCCTCCCAGATTGAAAAAACTTCGGATCCTCATGGTAAAGCATTTCACCCGACATCAAAATATTTACGACCTCATGCTTTATGGGGCAAATGTTATAGACATTTTTGGGCACTTCAACCCCAATCATAAATGTCCATAAACTGAGGGCTCCTAAGTCCCTAAAAGTGTTGCTTCACTGCCTAAAGAAACAAGGTCAGCTTATTACATCATCTCGCTGAAGTTCTCCACCAAAAACTGCTCAGAAATGGTCAAAACCGGACCATACTGAATACCCAGTGCAAAGGGTGTGATGCATATCACCTTCCCAGTGTAAAGGGTGTGATGCATACTGAATGGCCCCTCTATAGGGTGTGATGGTTGTGAATGGACAAATGGAAGGGACAAATTGCGAGGTGGAAGATCATGGAATCTTCCAGAAGCTTCCCCTCTAACACTTGCCTCTCGGTTTTCGACCATGGATGAGTAAGAGATCATCATTCGCCAAGTGGAATTAGGAACTATTAGAGAGAGGACACTAACCAAGACCACAGAAGATGACTCACCCCCCTACAATCATCTATATATGGATCCCTCATCGCAGAGATCCGGGAGGCTGGAATCTTGTATCTTGTAGAGAAGTGTTGTTGGTTTTCTGGTGTAACTTCATAGTGTTGGGTGATATAAGATTTACTTGAGGTGGAGAAGGGCTTTCTTGCTGGAGGATGATACTGGGTCAGAACATATGGTTGTAATCCTCTTGCTATTCTTGATCTTAATAAAGTTATTCAAGTTTTCCTCCATATTCTTGTATGGTTGCTTATATATGCATTTGTATGGTTAACACATATCTGGTCCTCTATTATTTATGAATATAGATCTCTGTTCTTCGATAGTAGTATGTTGCTCTAATTCCACAGGTGCTCTTTGAAGCTGGGCAGACGAAGAAGAAGCGGTAAAGGCCTATCGGGAAGGAGAGGAATCAAACAAGGGAACTAAGCGCAAGACTAAGGTTGGTGCCCTTTGTTTCACTCTTATCTATTTTCATAAAGGAAAGCGAAAGTAGACTTTACTTGTTTGTTTCTAAGATAGCTACCAGTCTTAGTGGGAATAGCAGCTCCGAGTGGACACTATTCCTGGTAACACTAATCCCCAACCTAGTCTTGCCTCCTATTACAATCTACTTAAGGAAGGAAAGATTATCCCATAGACATTTGTAGTTACACTATTTTTCGTGTTGGAAAAAGAAAGAATCAAAACACATAGGTGGATGCAAATAGCCAAATCCAAAGGAGTTGAGGATATTGGCCATATGGAAAACAAACTTAGAGAAATGGGTAGAGAGTTGAGTAATCTCAGAGATAGGGAGGCAATTACAAGAAGCCACCTTGAAATTGAAAATGAATTGTTAAGGAGGTAGCTGCAAGAGAAGGAGACCCAGCCGACATGCATGCCCAACTTATCCATGGAGGAATTGTAATGTAGAACACCAACAAAATCCTATGGTCTATATCTCAAGGACCAATGGTTGCAATTTCAGATAAAGACTTTGGAACAAAGAGGCACAATGTCTTTCGATGATTACAGACAATTTATGGAACTGTGTGATGAAAGCACATGAGAGGATAAGGCAAAGATGGCAGAATTCTACCTACATAACATATCCCTCACAAACATGAATGTATGGGACACCAATTCCAGGCTAGGGGACCTGCAACTAATGGCCATGACCTCATGGATGAACCATGAAGAGTTGACGGTAGTAGAAATAAGAAGAATGATGATAAAAGAGCAAAATTAACCATTAATGATAAGATTTGAGCCATTAGATCCCATGGCACTCATCTACACACACAACCTGGTTGCCAATAATCCATAGATTTCCGCTAGATATATAAGTGATCAGGCACAAGCCATTGCACACTTTCAGGATATGCAAAGGCTACTTGGTGATGATTGTGTGCATGCATGCATGAGGAGATGGAACACCTTACCACATAGTCTACAGATTAGGGTATATCATTCCCCCATGATGATGAAGGAGGCATTAAGAAGAGTGCCAATGTACAAACGCTCCATGCAAAGGCTGAAGGTCAATTGGATTGGCCTAAAACTAAGTCCCCACTACTGTTAGGAATGTTGGAAGGTAGAAGGGAAGAAGAAGAGGAGGAGTGGTGGGAAGAGATAGATAGGAAGGCAGGATTCTATGACAAGGAGGATGAATCCACATTAGAAGCTTGGGATGCTAGGGAGGCCACCAGGGCCATAAAAGATAAGGAGATTGGCTAAGTTGCTCAGAGGATGAGCAACAACTTCAGTAGGGGGTGATGATAAGCCTCATAAATGGGTAATTATATGGGCTCATTATACCTCCTAACTTAGTAAAATCAACCATTCTCTTAGCTTATTGTATGATTTTCTGATTATATTTATGTGTATAGAGTGAGTTGAGTTAATTATGATGCCATGTGGTCTAGCATGTGTTTAATGTAGATTATTGATGAATTTCGAGGTCAAAGTCAAAGATCCAGTGGAAAAATGGCAGCAATAACTCAAAGTGGACAAACGAGAGGAATTATAGAGGGGACTCCCCCTCATTTATTACTCCTCACTTCAAATTCCCCTTCAATCAGCTCGAAATACAAGTAGCCAAATCGTGCACTAGAAGGAAACTGAGTAAGTGGAGGACGACTGATGATTATATTGAGTTTTGGGTGCGAAGCCTCCCTGATTTTAAGGAAGATGTTGGTAGCTTAATTTGTATAAGTAGAGAAGCCTAGGGCCTCACTAGTGTTGGAATTTTGTTATATTTTTGTTGGATTTTTTCTTATGTAAACTCTGCTCAACTTCGAGCTTATTATTTTGTGACAGTTCCATGTAATCTTACTATTGTTTTGGAAATAAAGATGGAATCCTTTTTGATCTAGCACTAAGTTACTCAAAGGGCTAAAGCTCTTGGGTTAGGGCCTGATCCGAGCAACCAAGCTCCTCTTTACTTGTACTTGTATGCTTTGTTTTAGTTTGTAGATTAGTTTGTTGTTAGATATATTTCTTTTATGGTTAAGAATAGGTTGCTTTTGATGATTCAGTAGTTTGCTTCCATTTGTGCTTTCTATAGCAGGTTAACTAGCGATAAAGAGAAGATTCAAAAGGCTAGCAATAGTGCCTTGGTCTCTCTTCCTCCCTTTGGGACCATGATTTGAGGCAAAGACCCTCTTGCTGCCCCAAAAACACAGATTTTCCTCCTTCATAGGACTTCTAGTGTTTGCAGCTCTTTAGTAGGTTAATAGTCTAGTTTTCCTTTACTTTAGATATTCTTCTTCATGTTCACTTCCTGATTTTCAATAGTTTTTTTTCATGCTTTCTTTTCCAACAGTGTTTCTAAGCATTTCCTTTCATAGATCATAGTTTAGACTATCTTAATGCAAAACTCTACTTCTCTAGATGCACTCATTTCATTTTCTCACTTGATCTTATTGGTTGACTATCAGTTCCTTTGTAGAATATCTCTTCTTGCAATAGGCCAACTTATCAGCCATCACACCCTCCATCTGATCCATGCCCTATTGGTCTCCCAAACCTCACCTCAATTCTGCCTTAGCTTCCTGCATTTTTCCTAGAAATTCTTCCTCTCTCCTTGAGCAAATCCAATCATCTTTCTCTCTCCTGGGGGCTCATGGGTGACCATAGGCACCCTAACACCTCATTCAAACCTTCATACACCTTTTCCACCCACTCTCACACCCTCCAAATAGTGAAAACTACTCTTGGCCTCCTCCTATAGGCCTCCTATAAATTTCTTGTTTTCCTCTTGTAGATTTCCCATGTCCTCCTGTAGATTTTCTGTAGGCCTTCTTTTAAAGGGTGAGTGTGGGAAAAGCCTCCAGAAGGCCACCCGAGACCTCTTAGGACCCATCCACACCATCCTACATCCTCTCAAGTCCCAAAACCGCCCTTCAACACCACCTATTCGTCGCCACACTCAGACACAATAAATTACATGCATGTCAAATTCACATAAAAGTACATAAAAATCCAAAAATATGTTTTTTGCTTATTTACTCCCAGAAATTGCTTAGTTAGATGTTGTTTACTTCCATAAGTAGGTAATGGCATTCCTTTCATGGTTTTCATAGTTATTCTTGCAAAAGTAGAATTAGTTGGTTAATTAGAGTTTAATAGTCTTGCTTTACATTTCAGTCTTTCTCCTTTCTGCAGTTAGAGTAGCATCTATAGAGTAATGTTTCTTTCCTTTCATCGCATATAGAGCTTTTTCTAGAATCCATAGAAGTTGGCTTGAGACTCCTAGTGATCTTGTGCTAACTAACCAAGTGACAACCTACAGTGAGAACTAGTACTTTTGCATACAACACCGACACTTCCAAGTTTGTTACGAACTACTGGGTTGACAAGAGTAAAGTAGGTAGCCTAGGAGTTGCAACATTATTGTTGCAATACTAGTGCTCACCAAGTGCTGACCATGAAGTTCGAGGATTGGGACTTTGCGAATAGTGAGAAGTTCCCACAGTTGGCTGCGGAGTGGTTAATGAAGCATAAATGGTTGCACGGTGTGGAGAGGGTTGGGTTAGTCCATTTGCAATGGATACCCCACTACCACCATGTGCCCAACACCATTTTTTTCATCAGGTAGCTACTGTGCCTAGTGCATGATGGGTATCGTTGGCTGGAAGAGTTGATCCCCATCATGATTGATCTAATTCATTGACTATCTCGACTGCCAGTAAAAGGGAACGACCCACGACCATCGCTGGAAAAAGCAGCGACTTAGCCCTCACAGAGGCTATGAAAGCCAAGTATAAGCTAGAAAAAAGAAAGCGGTGGTATGTGATCACAAGAATTAAAGATCAAGGGATGTGCATAGCCACCCAGCTACTGGTTGGCAAGTTAATGAGGAAATTTCGTGCCGACGAATTACCAACGTCCATGACTATGTTGATAGAGCAATGCACAGAAGGGGACCAGTTCAACTGAGCACAGTTCCTCTATGATGAATTTTTGATGAATTGCAAGGAAGCCCAGGAGTAGGGTATGACCTTACACTATGCATGGTTTCTCTTATCCATCATGGTGATTGTAGGGTAGCTACTGAAACACAACTAGTTTCCCATCGTTGAGGGTGACCTACCCGAAGCTGTGAGGTACACCTCGCTCTAGGCCATGAAAGATGTGACGATGATTCATGAGATAAAAATTTTCTAAGTGTTAGTGGAGGCAAGCATTCAGGCATGGACCAACCACAGGCTGCACTTATCCCCTACATTGCATAACAGCTTGCAAGGCATACCAGAATTCAAGGCGGATATGAATAACCAGTATATCAAGGTGTGCAAGGATCCCGCATGAACATGGGTGAAGCTTCCATTCTTCGCAACAGATGATGCGATCCTTGTGGTAACGGAGTCATGGCCTCTGTAGTGGAACACCCCATACTTGGAAGAAATGGATAAGATTGTAATGCAACAATGAAAGAAGGGCACCAAGCTTCACATTGCATAGCTGGCTGAGAAAAGGCGCCAGGAACAGGAAGCAGCCACCCAATAGAAGGCGGCTGAGGTAACATCAATAGCACAGATGATAGAGACCACAATCGGGCCAACCCAATAGCATGAGGAGGGCCAGGAGATGTCCATAGGGCAGACCAAGGAAGCGAACTAGATAGAGGAATGCATGGACCCTAGTTCTACATTGACTCAACTCAAGCGGCCACGCAGTCCTAAGAAAACAACTTCCCGGAAGAAGTGAAAAACCATGAGGACGTCCACCGACCAGATCATGCTCTTAGAAGGTGATTTTTTGGGTATCAATAAGATGATTCATGAGGTCGCACAGGACATGCTCCAGCGATTACGGATGGAGTAAAACACTGTGATGGGGGCACTTAGTGCACAATTACAAGGTTTATAGGTAATGTTAGAGTCGGTCTTGTCAGTCATCCGTCAGAGATTAATACTCTTTCTGCATTTCATTTTTAGGAGTCCCGTTCCATTCACTCAGCTGCATTCCGCTAGGGGCATGCCATAATTTGATGGAAAAGGTCATGCTAGTCATTTCCCCTCATGTCTGGCACCTGCTGGCTTAGGTCTTTTGTTAATGTTCACTAAAGTCCATGACAGTGAATGTTTGATCTTTAATGGACGAGAGTCATTTTCACTCATTAGGTCTAGGGATTAGTCAATTTGGTCTTCAACCATGTCCAATAAATCCATGCAGGCCAAGGGGAGGCCCTTACAAAAGTTATGATTCAAAGATTTTCATCGTTATGTTGACAGATTACGACTGTTCTTCAAAACTCTGTTTTGAAGAAAAGTCAAATAGTGTGTCACTTGGGATAAATTTCAAAAGTCTCCAGTTGATCTCTTCAGACGCAGTCATGGTTTCCATGGCCAAATGCCCTGTCTTACAACCCCTGCAAAAAACTGCCGAAAATTTCATCATTCTAGCTAAAAATTCAAAAGGGAAAAGTGAAATTCAGAGTTGCGTTAAATCAGTTAAAAGTGTCAAAACAAGACATTAGCAAAGTGGGTTTTCAGGAAGAAAAAATTTAACCCATGACTTCAAAGTCTTTATATAAGAATTTCCACGAGGAAACAAGGTCATTGTGCAAATCAAGGTTATTGAGAAACATAGAAATGTGATTGGGATAGCAAAGCACGTGTTTTAGGAGAGGTTGGAGTTTTTTTCAGGAGCGCAGTGCACACACAGAGGGCCGCGGCGTACATAGGGAGCGTGGCACACACAGTGCTACCCCACAATGCTAATTTAACATGGGCACGATGCACACACAGAGCGCAACACACTGGGTTTGCTGCGCGGTGCACACCCACCAAAGCCGAAAATCCTTCCAAATTTGCCACAAATCGTTCGGAAACCCTTCAAATTTATAGGTAGGGTCTACATCTTGCTTGTTCATCAAAGTTTGTGAGTGTAATGATGGTTCATGGCCATTTAGAGTTGCAATAAAAATGCCTAAAACCTACCACTTGAAATTGTCAAAACCATTGTTGCTAGGGTTGCAAACTTGTGTGTTGATGCCAAGGCTCCTCTTTCTCCTCTCATTTTTCCCCTCCTTTCCATTGTTTCCTTCCCCCCTTATCCCATTTTTTCCCTACCCTAAGCATTACTAAACCCCTATTCCCCATCCCCTCTACTCATTTGTCAAACATTAAACCCCAAAACCCTACCTTATAAAATTTCCAAACCCTCCTACATGTCCCTAAACAAATTTTCCCACCATAACCCCTAATCCCATCATATTATTCCCCTCCTAACACTCCCTTTTTCATTGTTCCCCTTGGTGACAGATATCACAACAACACCTAGTTTCATACCATCATCAAAGGGCAGTCCAAACACAGTACACATACAATAGTCATGGCATCTGAGCATCCATCAGAGTATTAGATGGAAACACAAAGTGATTCATCCTCGGAAGAATAGGCTCCTCAGAGACATCACAAAAGTGGAAAACATGTTAGGGATGAGCCAACTACCCTCACAGAATTGCAGGCCTACCCTCTTGCCATGTCATATTTCCAACATCTATCATGTTTTGAGTTTTGTCAAAGGGTGGCTAATGTTCGAGTTCATCATGAGTTCGCCCGTCTTTTTGTGCTTCACCTACATGGAGGTCACTCTATCTTGGCTGGGGTCACCTTCACACTGATACCCAAAACTATCTCATTAGCAACCGGAATACCGAATGTTGGAGAACAGTGGCACAAGAAACAGAAGGTGGATAGGCAGCATTATGAGCCTTACATTAAGGCCAGTTTCCTAAGTCAGCTCCAAAGAGTTTTTCCGTTCCGATATTTGAAAGATGAATATGCTCCACTCATGAGGTTGATCATGAAGTATTTCAGCTGTGAGGGGAGGTTCTCTCGTCTGTATGCCTATCACATCAGGTTGCTCATGCACTTTACCAGGGTACAAATGATGAACATCCCATATTTCATTTGCAGGAACATAGAGAGGATGAACACCCTCATGTAGCAGAAGACACCTCAGTAGCAACTTAACAATGTTTATCACTTTGCTCTTATTAAGATTTTGGTGGATCATCAGCTGGGATTGCAAGGCGTTATTTGGGATGACTTCATCTCCCATGACCTTTTCAACACTTCACAGGTATTACCAGAGGTTGAGCATGAGATAGGTGGTCCTTCTCATCAGTATGAGTGCCATGATACCACTACTATGCCAATATTTACCACCTATCAGAGAGGCAGTAGACAGTTGTTTGCAGCAGCAAAGTGAGTGTTATCTCCACCCAGGGTGGAAGGGATTGTGCTTCCGACATCAGCAACATAGGTACAAGACAAGGGAAAGAGGCCCATACATGACGAGGGGCCATTAGGTGAGCAGGAGGTTGACTTCATCCTCATTCATGATGATGATGCAGATGTGGAGAGTCCCAAATTTAGGAGGATCATCCAGGAGCATAAAACGAAGAACCAAGACTTTTCACTCAATTTGGAGAGGACCAAATGGATTATCAGGTATTTGGAGCAAAGGAACAAATAGCTTGAGGACCAGCATGAGATCGTGGAACTGCAAAGCATCTGTGAGAATCGCCAAGCTACCCAACATAGGAGGATTGAGCTCACGCCATTAGAGCAAGAGATTACCAATGACCGTGAGTCTTGGCTCGAGCAGATCAAAATCCACCTTGAGAGACTATTGGAGAAGGCCAACAAGGAAAAAACCATATTGAGGCGTATGGCCTATCACTATAGGGCACGGAACATGAGTTCAAAGGCTCGGATAAGGAGTTTGAAGGCAAAATTGAGCAAAGTGACAAAGAGGAAAAAGAGGAAAAAATAGCAAGATAGGGAGTTCAAATATTGGCTGAAGCCTCTATGGCCCAGCATAGCTCCTCATATAGGATCTCCAGCCCAAATTTCAAGAAATTTGGGGCAGTTTTGGTCACATGACAAATTTTTGGTCACAAAACAGGGTTTTTTTCCCTATGCGTCGCGCCACTAGCGTGATGCTTAGGATTGGGGGCTCCAAATCACAAATGGCTTGCATTTTTGGATTCAGCATGAAAAATCATGCTTGTTGGTGCTTGGACAAGAAATTTGAGCATGATTTGAGTCCCCAGGAAGTCAAAAACACTCAAAAAATGACCTCTCTGCCCCTATTTTGACACACAGGAAGCAGTCTTGGGAGAATGAAGTTTTGGAGGAGCAAATGAGCACCAAATTCAGAAATTCCACTTGGGTTGGAAAGTAGACAGGCTAGGATTTCCAACAAGTACACTTGGGCATAATTTGGACTCCCAAAAGTACCTCAAAACAGCCTCCAAAGTGGCGCAATGCATATAGATTTGGGCGCAACGCATATAGAGAGAAAGGCCAAAATCGCTTCCGCTTCGCGACATTTCGATTCACGACTTTCTCCAAGTGGGCCTCCTCATCTATAATACACTTTTTTTGGCACCTAAGGCAAAATTTAAAGTATTTTCACTAAAGATTGGCTTCTATCCAAGTGGCAAAGGAAGGCGACCAGTCACCCAAGCCATTTGTCATTTTTGTAATGCCGCACCTGTAACTAATGGTTGGCTTTCCACTTCCACTTTGTAATGATTCGAAAAACTCCCCAACTCTTGGCCATTCTATTTCCTCATGGCATAGTCTATTTATTGTATGCAAACCATTTGTAAAGGGTTGGTTGGCTGGTAATTTCTGGGAGACTGTGGGAGAGAAACTCAGTTCTTCATTGTATATTTTGACAGAGGATTAATGAAAGGCAGTGGCTCTGTTTCATGAGATTCTTCTGGTGTGAGTGTAGCAAATGTGTTCTTTTTATGTTTCATATGTATTTTGTTATGTTTCACAGTTCATTCATCTTCATTTCGAGTGAAATTTTCTAAGGTAAAGTAGAATTCTTATTTATTGCTCTTCTTGTGGAAAGTTTCACGTTGTGTGATTTTCTTCTGTTGAAAAGGATTCATGGGTTTATGCCCTTTTCACCCTCCTAAACAATCTTTCCAATCTGCATTTACTTCAAGTTTAATTGCTAGAATTTTCGCCTGCCTTGCCTCACAAAAGTAATCTGTGCCTTTGTGTTAAATTCTCTGCTCATTATTGTTCGTTGGTCCCATACCATCCTAGAAACTCAGTCATTTATAAAAATTGCTTCTTGTTTCCATATTTATTTACTAGCCTAAATCAATATTTCACTGTAAGTCATCTCAGACCGTATCGCTTGTTTATTCACTGAGCGTGACTCAGAGAGAGCACTCTCCTATTCTGGTAGGGCTAGCTACTAGACTGAGCGTGGTTTTTGGTTACCCTGAATTTTGCCTTCCTTCAGCCTAAGGTGGATTTAGGTGCTAACATATTGGTGACTCCACTGGGGATGAAATTGCTCCCCTTACTTCTTGAGAATTCTAAGCTTCCGGATGATAAGTTTAGGTTTTGATAGGCTGAGTGAGTTGGTTGTGTCCCTTGATTTTTGTCAATAGCACGCTGGCTTCTAGAAGATATACCAGAGATAATCCAGACCCAAATCCTCCACACATCTATGGAAATCCCAATTTGATTCCGAGACTTTGTCGTCAAGAGAGCTCTATATCTCCCGTGTTCAAATCCCATTCCTGCCCTGAAATTCTTGAGTATCTTGAAGATCTAGATTTTGGTGAGTAGTTTGAAATATCATTGTTCGAAACCAAATCCGAAAGGGCGGTTGACTCTACTGTCGACAATCCACAGTTTCTTGTAGACTTGGAGACGGAAAGGGCTAACTAGTCAATTGATAATTACATTGTAGCACAGCTTCAAACTCCAATTGCTAGGCCCCTACAAACTACACACACTCCTCCAACACCTCCAAGGCCGAATCCACCAAGAGTGATGGCTGCCCGTTTCGCACCCCTTGTTCTGCCTCAAGTTTTAGATGATGTGCCCTCAGATTATCAAAGCAAAATCCCATTTTTTGATGGCACTCCTAATAGCATTATTGCTCAGCAACATGTGGACAAAATGGCAGATTTCTATGAACTTCATGAGATCGATGCAGAGAATGTGGCAATGAGACTCTTTGTATAGACATTTGTAGGTGAAGTGAGGAAAGGGTTCAGCAGTTTGTCGGATGCACGTATCGCTACCTTGGCCGACCTACAAAGACAATTTTTAAATGGCTGGGAAGTGAAAAAGAATCCTCTTCAAATTCTGGCTAAATATGAGCAAATCAAACGAAACACTAGTGAGTCAGTCCAAGACTACAACATTAGATTCAATTCTGTTTATAATGAAATTCTTGACCATCTAAGGCCACCTATGGGGCTAGCCATGGTGAAGTTCCCAGATGGTTTTGATGCTGACATGCCTTATCAATTAAGAGAGAGAGAACCGGCCACAATGGAAGACATGCAGAAGATAGTGGTTAGCGTTAAAGCAAATCTGCTGACCAAGAGAGCTAGAGCAAAGGCAGAGAAGAAGGTCACCGTAAAAGAAGAATCTTCATCAGTAGATCAACTACTCCGGAAGGTTGAGCAGATGCTTGAAAGGGTGAAACTTGACAAACCTGAGCCACAAGTTAGAAATCCTAACTTTCATGGCCAGCAACAGCCACAATATAGAATAAGGCAAAGAAATCAACAATCCCAAGAGCAGATAGCACAGAAGCCAGTACAACCACCTTTGCAGCAAAATTTTGTGCATGGACCGGAATCAGATGAGGACTGGAATATAATAGGTGAAGAAAACCACCTCTTTACTTCGGATGATTTTCCTATTTATATTACTGAGGATGAGGAGTATGCAGAGAGTTCGGTTGTACACAAAGATGTAGATTTCATTCTAGAAAATGACATAGTCTTGGAGGAAGAATCAGATGATGTTTTCAAACAACGAAGCTGAGTATGAAGCTCTGATTGCCGGCCTAAAAATTCTAAGAAAGCTGAATGCTATGAGGATTTCAGTATATGGTGACACTGAATTGGTGATTAAGTAGGTCAGAGGCGAATATCAAGCAAAGCATCCTCGGATGTGGGTTTACCAGAATGCAGTCCTAGATGTCCTAAAATTATTTTTAGAATACACCTTGACATGTGTGCCTCGTATACAAAATAGAATTGTTGATACTCTTGCTAAGGCAACAAGTAATTTGAAGATCCCAATGAACTCCAGCAATAAATTCAAAATCCATGTCAAACATCGTCCAACCATTCCAGACAATCAGAGATATTGGCAGGTTTTCCAAGATGATGAGGAGATTGATGATTTTCTGCAAAACATAGGTAAGTTCAAAGAAACCTCAATTTATGTAGAAAATGACGATGGTAAAGGTAATGGTGCAGATGAGGTGCAGATCAATGAAATGAATGTGTTGCAGCTAAAGAATAAAGTTATTCCTAAAGTCTTGATACCTTTAGAAGAACTCTTTGATCAAGATGATGTAGCCCACAAGCCAACATTGCAGCCAACAGAGAAGGGTGTGGAAGAGGTCAATGTCAGAATAGCTGCTAATCCTAAATTGGTAAAATTTTCTAAAGCATTTCCACCAAAACTCAAGGACAAATATATTAGTTTGTTGTTTTCATTTGTAGATGTGTTTGCTTGGGACTATTCTGAGTTAAAGACATATGATACCAATATAATTCAGCACACTATACTCATTAAGCCGAATCAGAAACCTTTCATACAAAAGTTGAGAGGGCTAAATCCAAAGCTGCTACAATCAATTGAAAAGGAGATAAACAGGTTGTACAAATCAAGGATCATTGTTCCCATCAGATTTAGGATTGGATCTCTAATTTGGTGCCCATACAAAAGAAGACAGGTGAGATTCACTTGTGCATTGATATTAGAAATCTTAATAAAGTTTCGTTGAAAGATAACTATCCACTACCCAAAATGGACCATATACTTCAACGAGTAGTGGGAGCATCTCGTATGTCACTACTTGATGGTTATTCCGAATATAACCAAGTTTCTATCCATGAAGATGACCGAGACAAGGTAGTGTTCACCACTCCATGGGGAACCTTTCATTATTCTAAAATGCCTTTCGGTTTGAAGAACGCAGGTGCCACATTTCAGCGTGTAATGGACTTGGCTTTCACAAATGAGAAGGATGTCTTTCTGGTGGTATACCTATATGATTTTACGGTGTTTTCCAAATCTGGTGAAGAACACATGTACCATCTAAAAACTGCCTTTCAAAAGTGCAGAAAATATGTCCTATCACTGAATTCGAAAAAGAGCTTGTTCACTATGGAGGAAGGCAAACTAATCGGGCACATTATCTCAAAAGATGGCATTCTTATTGACCTAGCACATGTGCAAGCGATTCAGCAAATTGATCTACCCCGGAATAAGAAAGAGATTCAATCTTTCAATGGTAAAATGAATTTTCTATGTCACTTTGTACCTAATCTTGCTGAGCACCTAAGAGAGATTACAGACATGCTTAAGAAGGACAGTCAACTAAAATGGATGGAGGAGGCTGTAAAATCTTTCAATTCACTCAAATTGGCTCTTTCTTCAGCTCCAGTTCTAGTTAGCCTGGACTACACTGAGGATTTCATATTGTTTTCATTTTCTTCGGAGCATACTATGGCAGCTATGTTAGTGCAGAAAAGAGATGATCACGAAAGATCCATTGCATTCTTCAGCAGAGCTATAAGAGATGCAGCCATAAAATACAACATCATTGAGAAGCAATCCCTTGCACTTGTGAAAGCATTGAAAGATTTTCGGGTATATATTCTACATTCTCATATTTTGGCTTATGTTCCTAACGCTGCTGTCAAAGATGTTTTAGTGTAGACTGATCTGGAAGGAAGACGAGGCAACTGGATTGACGCTTTGTTGGAATATCATGTGGAAATAAAGCCCACAAAGCTTGTTAAATGACAAGGATTGGCAAAGTTAATGGCCAAGTCAAACTTGCATGCCTTAGACATAAATCTGATCGCTGCTATGTCCGATGAGAATGAGGAAGGATCGTCAATTCAGATATCTAAAATGTTTTCTCTTTCTTTGTGGTATTCAAATATCATATATGTGCTTAAAAATTTGTCACCACCGCCCGACATGACTAGAAACAAAGAGAGAACACTCAAATTGAAGGCTGCCAAGTTTTGCATTCTAAATTTTGCACTGTATTGGAAAGATCCCGATGGCATTCTGTTAAATTGCTTGGTGGAAAAGGAAGCAAAGAAGGTCATCGAGGACTGCCACCAAAGGGACTGTGGTGGTCACCTTTTTTGGAAATCAACAGCAAATAAAATTCTGAGAGCGAGATACTATTGGCTGACATTGTTTGATGATGTATATAAGATGGTCAAGAGTTGTCATAAGTGTCAGATTTTCGAAGGAAGGCAGAAGTTACAGCCTTTACCACTTAAGCCTATTGAGGTGAGTGCCCCTTTCCAACAATGGGGGTTGGATTTCATTAGTGAAATTCATCCCGCTTCTTCTGGTCAGCACAGATGGATCCTCACAGGGACAGATTATTTCACGAAATGGATCGAGGCAATTCCCACTAGACAAGCTACATATGTGGTAATCTTTTCATTCATTGAAAATAACATCTTGTCTCACTTTGGTTTCCGAATAAGTTAATCACTAATAACGCAACAGCTTTCAAATCAAAAAGGATGGTAGAGTTTTTTCATAAATATCACATCATTTTGGGTCACTCAACTGCCTATCATCCACAAGGCAATGGATTGGTGGAGTCTTCTAATAAGTCATTGGTCAACATCATCAAGAAGCTGGTGGAAATAAACAAGAAGAGCTGGCATAAGTGGTTAGTCAATGTACTTTGGGCAGATCGGGTCAGTCAAAAGAAATCCATTGGTACATCACCTTTTGAGCTTGTTTATGGAGTTGATACAGTGTTTCCTACCTCTCTCATAGCCCCGATAGTCAAACTTCTTCAGGAAGCCGGCAGTGAAGAAGATCCTATGCAGAGAAGGTTGAATCAAATGGACCACTTGCAGCAGACCAGAGAAGAATTCTTCCAGAACACATCCAAGTTGTAGGAGAAGATTAAGAAAGTTTATGACAGAAAAGAAAAGGTGGACAAATTTCAGTTGGATGATGTGGTGCTAAAGTGGGATGTAAGGAATGAGGAAAAAGGTAAGCACGGTAAGTTCGAGAATCTCTGGAAAGGTCCCTTCAAGGTTGCAGCATATCGGGGTCAGAATGCCTTTCTTCTTAAGGAAATGAATGGGGAATATTGTCCAGGAGGGCCGATCAATGGTTGGCTGCTCAAGTGGTACAATTTCTAAGTTATTGACACTACTTCCACTGTCACTGTAAATACCATTTTAGTTCAGTTTGGTTAGAGTTTGTTAACTTAGTCTTCAAGTCATTTCAATATCAAATTTGAGTCAGTTTTTTGGTCATTTTAGTTTCATAAATAAGTCAGAGTCTAGTGTCGTTTGTCGAAATAATGACTCCATAGCCCAATGGACGAAGGCACTGTCTAGCTCTTCTAGAGATCTTCTGTTCTTGGCACCTCCAAGGAGCTACCATCCCCCATTGGAGCCAATGTTAGAGTTGGTCTTGTTAGTCCTCTGTCAAAGATCAATACTCTTTCTGCATTTCATTTTTAGGAGTCCCGCTCCATTCACTCAGCTGCATTCCGCTAGGGGCATGCCATAATCTAATTGAAAAGGTCATGCTAGTCATTTCCCCTCATGTTTGGCACCTGCTGGCTAAGGTCTTTTGTCAATGTTCACTAAATTCCATCACAGTTAATGTTCGATCTTTAATTGATGAGAGTCATTTTCAGTCATTAGGTCTAGGGATTAGTCAATTTGATCTTCAACCATGTCCAATAAAGCCATGCAGGCTAGGGGGAGGCCATTACAAAAGTTATGATTCAAAGATTTTCATCGTTATGTCGACAGATTATGATTGTTCTTCAAAAATCTGTTTTGAAGAAAAGTCAAATAGTGTGTCACTTGGGATAAATTTCAAAAAAGTCTCCAGTTGATCTCTTCAGGCGCAGTCATGGTTTCCGTGGCCAAATGCCCTATCTTACAACCCCTGCAAAAAGGTGCTGAAAATTTCATCATTCTAGATAAAAATTCAAAAGGGAAAAGTGAAATTCAAAGTTGCATTAAATCAGTGAAAAGTGTCAAAACAAGACATTAGCAAAGCAGGTTTTGAGGAAGAAAAAATTTAACCCATGACTTCAAAGTCTTTATATAAGAATTTCCACAAGGAAACAAGGTCATTGTGCAAATCAAGGTTATTGAGAAACATAGAAAAGTGATTGGGATAGCAAAGCATGCGTTTTAGGAGAGGTTGGAGTCATTTTCAGGAGTGCGACGCACACACAGAGGGGCATGGCACATATAGGGAGTGCAGTGCACACAGTGCTACCCCACAGTGTTAATTTAACATGGGTTTGGCGCACACATAGAGCGCGGCACATTGGGTTTGTTGTGCGGCACACACCCACCAAAGCTCGAAATCGTTCCAAATTTGCCTCAAATTGTTTGGAAACCCTTCAAATTTATAGGTAGGGTCTACATCTTGCTTGTTCATCAAAGTTTGTGAATGTAATGATGGTTCATGGCTGTTTAGAGTTGCAATAAAAACGCCTAAAACCTACCACTTGAAATTGTCAAAACCATTGTTGCTAGGGTTGCAAACTTGTGTGTTGATGCCAAGGCTCCTCTTTATCCTCTCATTTTCCCCCTCCTTTCCATTGTTTCCTTCCCCCCTTATCCCATTTCCCCATTTTTTCCCTACCCTAAGCATTACTAAACCCCTATTCCCCATCCCCTCTATTCATTTGTCAAACATTAAACCCCAAAACCCTACCTTATAAAATTCCCAAACCCTCCTACATGTCCCTAAACAAATTTTCCCCCCATAACCCCCTATCCCATCATATTATTCCCCTCCTAACACTCCCTTTTTCATTGTTCCCCTTGGTGACAGATATCACAACAACACCTAGTTTCATACCATCATCAAAGGGCAGTCCAAACACAATATAGATACAACAGTCATGGCATCTGAGCATTCATCGGAGTACGATATGGAAACACAAAGTGATTCCTCCTTGGAAGAACAGGCTCCCTGGAGATATCACAAAAGTGGCAAACATGTTAGGGATGAGCCAACTACCCTCACAGAATTGCAGGCCTGCTCTCTTTCCATGTCATGTTTCCAGCATCTATCATGTTTTGAGTTTTTTCAAAGGGTGGCTAATGTTCGAGTTCATCATGAGTTGGCCCATCTTTTTGTGCTTCACCTACATGGAGGTCACTCTATCTTGGTTGGGTCACCTTCACACTGACACCCAAAACTATCTCATTAGCAACCGACATATCGAATGTTGGAGAACAATGGCACAAGAAACAGAAGGTGGATAGGCAGCATTATGAGCCTTACATTAATGCCAGTTTCCTGAAGTAGCTCCAAACAGTCTTTCCATTTCGATATTTGAAAGATGAATATGCTCCACTCATGAGGTTGATCATGAAGTATTTCGGCTGTGAGGGGAGGTTCTCTCGTCTGTATGCCTATCACATCAGGTTGCTCATGCACTTTACCAGGGTACGGATGATGAACATCCCATATTTCATTTGCAGGAACATAGAGAGGATGAACACCTTCATGCAGCACAAGACACCTCAGCAGCAACTTAACAGTGTTTATCACTTTGCTCTTATTAAGATTTTGGTGGATCATCAGCTGGGATTGCAGGGAATTATTTGGGATGACTTCATCTCCCGTGACCTCTTCAGCACTTCACAGGTATTATCAAAGGTTGAGCATGATTTAGGTGGTCCTTCTCATCAGTATGAGCGCCATGAGACCACTACTATGCCAATATTTATCACCTATCAGAGAGGCAGTAGATAGTTGTTTGCAGCAACAAAGCGAGTGTTATCTCCACCCGGGGTGGAAGGGGCCTCGCTTCCAACATCGGCAACATAGGTACAGGACAAGGGCAAGAGGCCCATGCATGATGAGGGGACATCAGGTGAACAAGAGGCCGACTTCATCCTCATTCATGATGATGATTCAGATGTGGAGAATGCCAAACTTAGGAGGACCATCCAGGAGCATAAAATAGAGATCCAAGACTTGTCACTCAATTTGGAGAGGGCCAAATGGATTATCATGTATTTGGAGCATAGGAAAAAACAACTTGAGGACCAGCATGAGATCATGGAACTGCAAAGCATCCATGAGAATCGCCAATCTGCCCAGCATAGGAGGATTGAGCTCACGCCATTAGAGCAAGAGATTAACAATGACCGTGAGTCTTGGCTTGAGCGGATCAACATCCACCTTGAGAGACTACTGGAGAAGGCCGACAAGGACAAAACCATATTGAGGCATATGGTCTATCACTATAGGCCAGGGAACATGAGTTCAAAGGCTCGGATAAGGAGTTTGAAGGCAAAATTGAGCAAAGCGACAAAGAGGCAAAAGAGGCAAAAAGAGCAAGATCGGCTTGAAATCTTGGCTGAAGCTTCTGTGGCCTAGTATAGCACCTCATAGAGGATCTCCAGCCCAAATTTCAAGAAATTTGGGGCAATTTTGGTCACATGACAAATTTTTGGTCACAACAAAGGGTTTTTCTCCCTGTGCGCTGCGCCACTGGCGCAACACTTAGGATTGGGGGCTCCAAATCAAAAATGGCTTGAATTTTTGGATTCAGCATGAAGAATCATGCCTGCTGGTGCATGGTCAAGAAAGTTCGGCATGATTTGAGTCCCAGGAGGTCAAAACCACTCAAAAAATGACCTCTTTGCCCCTATGTTGACACACAGGAAGCAGTCTTGGGAGAATGAAGTTTTGGAGGGGAAAATGAGCACCAAATTTAGAAATTCCACTTGGGTTAGAAAGTAGATAGGCCATGCTATCCAACAAGCACACTTGGGCACAATTGTGACTCCTGCAAGTACCTCAAAACAGCCTCCAAAGTGGCACAGTGCATATAGATTTGGGCGCGACGCATATAGAGAAAAAGGAAAAAATTGCTTTAGCTTCGTGACATTTCGATTCACAACTTTCTCCAAGTGGGCCCGCTCATCTACACTACACTTTTTTCGGCACCTAAGGAAAAATTTAAAGTATTTCCACTAGAGGTTGGCTTCTATCCAAGTGGCAAAGGAAGGCGAGTAGTCACCCAAGCCATTTGTCATTTTTGTAATGTTGCACCTGTAACTAATGGTTGGATTTCCACTTCCACTTTGTAATGATTCGAAAAACTCCCCAACTCTTGGTCGTTCTATTTCCTCATGGCATAGTCTATTTATTTTATGCAAACCATTTGCAAAGGGTTGGCTTGTAATTTCTGGGAGACTGTGGGAGAGAAACTCAGTTCTTCATTGTATATTTTGACAGAGGATTAATGAAAGGCAGCGGCTCTGTTTCATGAGATTCTTGTGGTGTGAGTGTAGCAAGTGTGTTCTCTTTATGTTTCATATGTATTTAGTTATGTTTCACAGTTCATTCATCTTCATTTCCAGTCAAATTTTCTATGTAAGATAAGGTAGAATTCATATTTATTGCTCTGCCTGTGGGAAAGTTTCACGTTGTGTGTTTTTCTTCTGTTGAAAAGGATTCATGTGTTTATGCCCTTTTCAGCCTCCTAAACAATCTTTACATTCCACATTTACTTCAAGTTTAATTGCTAGACTTTCCGCCTGCCTTGCCTCGCGAAAGTAATCTATTTCTTTGTGTTAAATTCTCTGCTCATTACTGTTTGTTGGTCCTATACCATCCCAGAAACTCAGTCATTTATAAAAATTGCTTCATGTTTCCATATTTATTTACTAGCCTAAAGTCAATATTTCACTGTAAGTCATCTCAGACCATATCGTTTGTTTATTCACTGAGCATGACTCTGAGAGAGCTCTCTCCTATTCTGGTAGGGCTAGCTACCAGACTGAGTGTGGTTTGTGGTTACCCTGAATTTTTCCTTCCTTCAGCCTAAGGAAAATTTAGGTGCTAACAGGTACAACAACCCCCAAGTAGGCACATGGCCTAGGATATCACAGCAGTAACTGCCAAGGCCAAATAAACATTGTGTGCTCATAGGGGTAACACCTTTGTACTGCGAAAAGGCACGCTAGCAACCACAAGTGAGGATGACTGGGCTGTCATGAGAAACATAAAAGGCGTCGGGTTAAACTTGGTTGCTCTACCGCGAGAAATTTTGTACCAGCTATAGGATGGGATCATCGCAGAACTACACACCCAAGAAAGCCAAGTGATCTAGGTCTCGCATGAGTAGAAAACAAACATGGACCACCTCAGTAACCACGCGATGAGTTGGTTGCATAGGCTCACGGACTGGAACAAGTTGTAGAAGATGCACGCAGGAGCGTTCTAGAGTTGGTCGTGCTGACAGAGCTCCTAGTAGCAGAGCGGGTCTATAGGATGGCGACTCGAGTCCGTAAGGCCTGAGAGGATATAACCAAGGTTCAGTTGGAGCTGAACCTACAGATTGTTGAGCTGCGATTGAAGACACAGCCATCCACACCTCCAGAAGTTAGAGAGCAGTGTGCCTGGGCTATCCAGATGGGTTTGGGTCAAATTAAACACGCAGTGTAGAGCTATACTGAGCTATTGGAAGATTCTTTTGGGGTCCTCACATCCTTACAAGAGGATCCCACCATACAGAAGTTGGAAATAGAGGCACGGGAGCTTCAAATGTAGTATGATAGTGTGCACAGGATAGCAGAGATAGTAGTCTTGACCTAACAGCTCGCGAGGCTACAACAGATGAAGGCATTCAAGGAGCAAGTGGATGTAGTGTGTCATAAAGAGGAAAAACTTAAAGCATGCATCTGCCCTTGGATTGATGAGGCCTTCCTCATCACCGCCGTCATCAAAGGAGAGCTCAACCAGATGATAGAATTGCATACGATCTGATAGAGTTTTTCTCATGACAATGAGTATTCAGCCCTGTGAGTAGAGAAAGTCCAGTAGATGGCAGAATAGTGTGCTATGGACATTCACGTAGCTAAGGCATAGTTGGATGAGCTTCGGGCAAAGATCATTGCACCAGTCGAGTGACTCGAGAGAAGTCACGATGATTGTGTTAGGGACCTGTTGGGCAACGGATCCCCCCATAGCAAGTTTTTGGGGCTTAAAGCCCAAATTGGTCAAATGTAATGTAAAGAACCTGCGAAATGTGGGTGTGGAGCGTGAGATTCTAGGGTTGTCCACCATAAAATAATGTGATGTGATGTAAAGTGTGTCGGCCTACCAATGGTCTGCGGACCATGGGATTGTGTAAATAGAGCGAAGCTCTAAGTGTAAAGTGAGTCTTAGTGAATTTTGAGATGTAATAGTGAGATGCAAAGGCCTGATTAGAGAATAGAAGTAGATCTGAAAGTATTGGGTCATAGTAGTAGGTAGAGGCTCTATAGATGAGTGCATAGAGGTCTAGCAGAGTTTGCAGTTGAGTCCATGGACCCTTGCAGCTGTGTGCATAGGGCAGAGTTGGATCTGTAATTGGAACCTGAAGAATAATAAAGATAAGTTTGATTTGGAATATTGTGTATCTATGTTTCTGTTTATCTTTATCTGTCGTGTTTATGGTTATGCACACTCATTTATATGTTGAATGAGTAATAAGAACATTGGGATCATAAAATTTAAGTAAGCATTAATATAATAAGCACAATAATAGAGATCAAGGAAGTACTTTGTTCGCGCCCTTACAAAGCTGCCCGAGGGTAGTACCACGCAGGTTGGGATTGCTCACTTCCAAAACCCTCATCAAGACTTCCTTAAGGTGTGAAGACCTAGTTCCAGTACCCTCCCGTATTACCTCAGGTGAGACCTCAGTCCACGCACCGCAGACTATTGTTGAAAGGGCCGGTAGTATCGGGATTTGCTTGGCTAAACTCACTGCTGAACCTAGGTCAGGCCCCAAGTAGCCAACAAATGGTTCCATTGCCAAGACCAGGATCTACCTAAGGGATGTTCGATGTCATGCCACTGGAACCCAACAAAGAAGGAAATTGAAGAGTGTTTGGATCAGAGGATTCATGAGTTCACGACACAGGAAAACAGAACTCCACAACTATCTAAGAAAAGGTGACTGGATCGCTACGTGTATACAGAAATCCAAGAGATTTTCTTTGCATCCTTTCCATCTGAACTATATGGTTGGATCACGAGATTAGCCAACAGCCAGGGAAGGTATAAGCTCGACCAACCAATAGTGTGGACCGTGGAGTTGGTGCATAGACTAGAGGCATTAGAAGAGAAGATCGTACGAGCTGTGGACCACTACCTCAATCGGATAATAGGGTGATTCATCACTGAGTTCACGATAGGCATGACCATGAGCTACAACGAAGTTGAACAATGTTTTCTCAAAGGACCATGAGGTAATTACATCAAATATTTGAAAACCTAGATTAAGATGTTGTTATGTGAAAAGCGGGTTATGTGAATATATTAATGTTTGGGATGATGCAGAGTGGAAAGATCTACAAAGGAAGCGGAGAATTAGAAAACAGTCCCCTAATTTCACCTTTACAAGAGAGCAAGGAAGAGATCGCTTGGTTCTCTCTAAGAAATGCGGTCCATTTGATAAAGTAGTGCATTCAGAAGCTACCACCCCCACCCATGCCACCACACACATCACCTCTCTCACCCCTATCTCATCTCACTCCACCTCTATCAACCCTGCAGTTCAACATGGTGAGCGTGATCAAACTACCCATACTCAGAGGAGTCGGCAATGAGGATTGAACCAGTTATGGTTAATGGAAAGAGTAGTATGGGAAGCGCAAGGGGTCATAGATGACAACATTAAGAAGGATACATTGGTAAGTGCGCTACAGGATCGTGCATTAACATGGTATATCAAGCACTCTAACAATCACCCAAATGCAGGGATAGTAGAAATCTAGAATGCATTGAGAAGAGAATTTAGCCAACCAAAGTCAGAGACACAGTTAATCATCAGGTTTAAAGAGATTGTGATGCTCTCAGGTGAGATACCCTAGGATATGGATTAGTGGTTGAAGAGTACGATCAACGAGGCTAATATGATGCCAACGGTTGCATAACACGTGCATGGTTTGTGGCCTCTCTGATACTGCACCCAAGGATGATGTTGTCACAGCAGAAGCTTTCAGCCCAGCCTGAAGCATTGAAAATGGTGATGAGGTTGCATGAGACCCCGATACAAGATCTTGGGTTGGGAGTTTAACAAATCCATGCACAACTTCAGAATCTATGCCTAGAGATGCAAATTTTGAAGCGGGATAGGGCACCACGGCCAAGGCACACGAGGAAGTATGGTGCATAAAATGTAAAGGTTAGGGCCATGAAAATGATCATTGTCCAGTATTCACAAACTACTTTGTAGGATGGGGACAAATGCCATTGAGACCAGAAGCACAGGCAGGGCCAAGTGTGACACCTACATTATGGTGTGCAATCTGTCAGATAGGTGGAAAACACATGACAAACAATTTTCACTTGCTACAGAAATATACACAAACCACCCAACAACTATTTTGTAGCTTCTGTAGGTTGGTAGGCCATGACAACTGCACTTGTTGTAGTTACAACCAAATGATGGATCAAACCACAACTTATGGGATGCAGACAGAAATGCAAGCATTCAAACCAGTTGTGGGGATGGCGCACGTTGGATTTCAGGGGCAAGGTCAAGCACGAGGAGGAATGGGACCAAGAAGGGGCCGCAGATAGTTGATTTGCTACAATTGTGGAGTACCATGGCATTATGCCTGCAATTGTACTAACCTGATGATAATATCTTATTTGTATTGTGCTCAGTTTGATCATGAACCAGTGGATTGTCCTACGTTGATCACATAAATGCGCGAGAAAGAGGTACTTCATCCTCCTTTGACTAAGAATATCAAAATGATGAGATCTAAACCCAGCGATGAATATCCCAACGTGAACATGATGCTCAGAAGTGGTGCGAGCACAAGGGAAGATAAAGGGAAGTAGCCAGAGGAAGATGGATGGGTATGCAAGGCTCCTACAAAGGAACCTAAGTTCGACTTGGAACACATAAAGGAGATGTTTATGGAAGCTAAGAAGAGCTTCATGGAAGCCTCCACTTCAAGTAGTAAGAACCATCTAGAGGCAGGAATGGATCCTTCTATGTTTACTACCTTTCTAGAGGCATGCATGAAATTACTGCGCGACAACAAGGTAGTTAAGGGACTACAAGAGCTGATCACTTGGTGAACGGGGTCGAGAGAACCATGTGTAGTCTAGAAACTGGGAAAGCATACATTGCGCACTGGGAGGGAGATGAGATTCACAGTGCGATTTGGTGAGTACAGGATGGATTAGGTAATCCTAGACTTGGGGTCGGATGCAAATGTATTAGCCAAGCAAACTTGGGAATGCATGGGTAGGCCCGCATTGTAATGGTCCCCTATTCAATTACGAATGGAAAACCAATAGAAAATTGTGACCAGGGGAAGGTTGCAAGGAGTAATAGTTGATAACAAAGGCGCGAGCACATAGACGGACTTTGATGTAATAGATATTGTCGATGATAGCAATCCTTATCCCACATTGTTAGGAATAGACTGGGCGACTGATATGAATGGAGTCATCAACCTAAAGAAGAGGAAGATGGTATTCGAGAAAAAGGTACTATGTGTGGTAGTCCCGTTAGACCCATCTAAAGGAGCGCGCTACATTGAACTCATGCACGACGATGAAAGCGACGTTGAGCTGGATTACATTTACAAGAAAACTGTGCAAGATTAGGATCAGGTGAATCCAACCACGGATGGAAGAAACTCATGGGAGAATGATAGCTCCTGCACCTCAGATTCAAACAAGGAAGTAGAGCGTGGTCAGAACTGGTTGTACGAGGTGATGACACTAAATTGCAACATGATGATTAGACCACTGTGGTATGTGACAAAAGAGGCAAGGGAATTGAACCACATGAGGAGGTGACAGTGGTTGATGAATTCCTGGAAAAAGTTGAAAGTGCAGTACCAGAACAACAGTGGTACACTGCGCTGGAAGGGGCACTATGCATGACACCTACATGAGGGTGGAATACACATCAAGAGACCATGGTAAGCTTGCATGAATGTAGAATGTAGATGTGATTATAGGTTGGAAGCCCCTAGTGCCGAACGAAAATCGAGCAACTGGGACAGAGAAGTTTGCGCACTCACCCGTGTCAATGGGTATAGATGTGGGTTGTGTCATCCACAACCGCACACTCCAAACTAAGGATTGACCTTCGAAACTAGTTGCAACAATAGGAAAAGTGACGTGCACCACAAACATTCCACATAGAAACATTCAAGAGGGTACACAGGATCCTAAACAAGATTCACCAAGCCAGACGAATTGATTGGGACCTATGCGTACCAACGGTTCAACGGGCCCATAGGGTCTGGTACAAGAACGTAAGCGTGAAGATGATCCCAAAGAGGACGGGTAGTGTTGAGACCATAGTTTTGGGAGGAAGGAATCCTCACATACTTAGAACAACACGCGGGGACCAGGGTGAAGGAATTATGTAGCTGTGCAGGGTCAACCATATGCAGCTCCAAGAAGCCACTCGGCAAAGGATATGTATGCTTTGCAAACTCGAAAATTGGATACGACCAAGGAAGAAAAGTGAACTAGATCCCAAATCCATGCAAGCATGCCACGTAAATAAGCTAAGAATGACATGACAACATATGGGCCAAAGTACGACTGCAGTAGAACCTTTTTGCCGAGAATTTTTGGCTCTCCTACCATAGCTACAACCGCTCATTACCAGAAAATGTAACTAGGAGAGCGCACCACATAAGGAAGAATGCATGGTGACGACTATTGTAAGGAAAATTTAGGAGTGCCCAAGGACTAGGCTAGAAGGTGCAAGGAAGCCTCACACAACTGGTGCATCCACCTGACTAGTTGTAGAAGGCACAATCTCAGTGCTCCAAGTAGTTGAAAGAGAGCGCAAGACTATAAATGAGTCTGTAAGGGAGCTGCATGATAAGAAGGTTGCGTGCAAGATCAATATGTGACAGGAGTCATAGTTGGACATAGAGGTTGCGCCACTGCACAGGTAGGCTGGAAGGTGACCATTGATGTCACTGTTCATGATAAGAGGTTCAAGTTAAGGCAAAAAGGAGCAGGTGACAGGCAATTAAGACATGAATTAAGAGCTAGATTTGGGACAATCTGCCGCCAAGAAGGTATTAATGACTCAAAAGTGGAGGGAATGGTCGAATTCAAATTCAAACGATACTATAAAATCCCTTTGGCTAGCCTCAAGGCAACACTTAGTTGTTTGAGATTTGATCTAGTACAGAGCATTGAGCACCAAGCACTCTTGCCACCCTTGAGTATGCAACCAAATGTATCAAGTATAAACACGATGATGGCTACAAGAACAAGCCTGTGATTCACCGAAGTTACCGTGGAGCCCTGTATGGACCATGAGGAGCCCAGAGAGGTAGCAGTTGTCCCAGATGTTCCAAAATCACCACACACACCGTAGATGAAGATAGATAAGCACACAAGGGGACTAATCCACGTATCCCCTAGAAATCTACAGTTTGGAAAGTTGTGAATGGAGGAGAAAGGAAAAGTTGTCACTATGGAATCAGAGGAGGAGGATGAAGACTTATAGGCACTAATTTCTCAAATAGAGGTGCAGGATGATGAGGAGGAGGATGCCTCCCAAATTCCTTTTGCGACAAAGTTACCTCCATACCTCCCTCCTCGGAAGGGGAAAGATAAGATACCGAATGACCTGGAGGCCATGAAGAGTGAGCTCCAGACCACGGTCCTCCCCAATGACATAAGGTTTGATGGTCTGCCGTTGGGAAGAGTACCGACTATGAAGTTCAAGGATTGGGACCTTGCGGATAGTGAGAAGATCCCACAGTTAGCTGCAAAGGATTTAATGAAGCAAAAATGGTTGTGTGGTATGGAGAGGGCTGGGTTACTCCATCTGTGATGGATGCCCCACTACCACTGTGTGCCCATCACCATTTTAGTCATCGGGCAGCTACTATGCCTAGTGCATGATTGGTATCTTTGGCTAGAAGAGCTGATCCCCATCACTGCTAATCTAATTCGCTGACTGTCTCGACTGCCAGTAAAATGGAACAACCTCATAACCATTACAGGAAAATTAGTGAATTGGCCCTCATAGACGCTATGAAGGCCAAGTATAAGCTAGAAAAAAGAAAGTGGGGGTATGCGATCGCAAGCATTAAAGATCAAGTGGTGCGCATAGCCACCCAACTACCCGCCAGCAAGTTAATGAGGAAATGTTGAGCTGGTGAAGTACTAATGTCCGTGATTGCATTGGAAAAAGAATGTGCAGAGGGGGGTCCAGTTGAACTAGGCACAATTACTCTGTGACGAAATTTTCATGAATTGCAAGGAAGTCCAGGAGCAGGGCAAGACCTTCCACTATACTTGGTTGCTCTTATCCATCCTATTGATTGTAGGGGAGTTGCTAAAGGACATCTAGTTTCCCACCGTTGAGGGTGACCTACCCAAAGCCACGAGGTAAACCTCGCTTTATGCCACAAAAGATGTGATGAGGATTCATGACATAAAGGTGTCCTGGGTGTTCGTGGAGTTGAGCATCTGAACATGGATCAATTGCAGGCCATGAATATACCCTACATTGCATAATAGTTTGCAAGACGTGGCAAAATTCAAGGCATATATGCATAACCTGTATATCCGGGCGTGTAAATATCCCGCACAAACATGGCTGACACTTCCATTCATCGCAATGGATGATGCGATCCTTGCGATAATGGAGTCATGGCCTCCAGAGTGGCATGCCCTGGACATGGCAGAAATGGAAAAGATCGTAGCGCAGTAACAAAATAAGGACACCAAGTTGTACATCGCACAGCTAGCTGAGAAAGGGGTCCAGGAACATGAAGCAGCCACCTAGCAAAAGGCGGCTGAGGTAGCAGCAACAACGTAGATGAAAGAGACCACAACTAGGCCAACACAAGAGTACGAGGAGGGCTAGGAGAAGTCCATAGGGTAGATCGAGCAAGCAGACAGGACAAAGGAAAGCGCAGACCCTAGTTCGGCACAACCCAACTCAAGTGGATGTGCAATCCCGAGAAAACAACTTCCCGAAAGAAAGGAAAAAGCATGAGGACATCCGCCGACCAGATCACACTCTAAAAAGGTGATCTGTTGGGTATCAATAAAACGATTCATGAGGTCACACAAGACGTGCTCTAGGGATTGCGGATGGAGCAGAACATTGTGTTGGGGGTGTTTGGTAAACAGTTATAAGGTTTACAGGTACAACACCCCCAAGCAGGCACAATAGCCCAAGATGTCACAACAGGAACTGTCGAGGCTGAATAGACGTTGCACGCCCGTAGGGGTAACACCTTCGTACTGCCTGAAGGCATGCTAGCAGGCACAAGCAAGGATGACCAGGCTATTATGAGAAGCATCAAAGACATCGGGATGAACTTGGCTGCCCTGCCACAAGAAATTCTATAACAACTATAGGATGGGGTTATCACAGGACTACACACCTGGGAAGGCTGAGCGATCTAGGTCTTGCATGAGTAGAAAAAAAACATGGTCCAGCTCAACAACCAACGCAATGAGTTGGTTACGTAGGCTCATGGACTAGAACATGTTGTAGAAGATGCATGTAAGAGAATTCTGGAGTTGGCCGTGCCGCCAGAGATCCCAGTAATACAGCGAGTTTATAGGCTGGTGGTTGGATTCCACGAGGCCCGAGAGGAGATGGCCAAGGTTCAGTTGGAGCTGAATAGGGAAAATTTTAAGAACCCCCCAAATTTATATGTATAATAAATGGGCGAATCTCCATGGTATATAGGAAAAATGGAAGGCAATTTTACCAATAATATAATATGTATATATAATTTTTTGTCGAATCTATCACCAAGCATGGCGAATATTTTACTCAATTATAAAATCTTGTAAGATCTTGGTATTACCATGGGTTATCATAAACCTGAGCTTAAAAATACATTAG
>APFE030836292.1:0-12021 GCA_000404065.3 Pinus taeda | reverse complement strand
TGCCACGGACCATCAAGTCCATGAAACCCCGACTGTTCATCCATGATTTCTCCATAACTTGTCCTTGCATACATACCTGTTCACTGCGTTCATCATCAAGCAACGACTTCACCATCTGTGAACTGGATCTGATACCACCTGTCATGCCCCCAATTCTTTTTTCCTTTAATTGGTCGGGTGCGGCACCACCTAAGTAACCAACATTTTCCATTATTATGTTACTTTATGAACTACGACTTCAATCATTTATATCAAACATGAAATACTTTATAATGTGCGGAAACCATAATAAACATCATGATAAACGACAAAAAGAACACCAACAATATGCAAGAGAATTTATTTTTATTATATATGAGAAATAGTACAATGGTCGGGAGTGTCGCTCCACCGACGTTCATAAATGAGGTTGGGCGCCCGCCCGTGCAAGAGCGCACGGTGGTCACACCACAACTCTCACTCAATATACAACCAAACAGCACAACTATGCCAGAACGGGCGGACGCACCTGTGCACACCTGCACAAACAACAAACGATTACCCGGCGGGCAGTTCACCTGCACCCTCAACCGATTCTCAACCGCGCCTTCACCGTTTCTCCGTGTGCCTTTGCCCGACAGGCGGGTGCATCTCCTATACGCCTTGTTGCGGCTACCAAGTGCACACTTCTCCTTTGTGTGATGAAGACTTGTGATGATTCGATGATTCTTCCAAATGAGCGCTTCACCAAACGTTTATACGCTCACCATGTGTGGCGACCTCCCCTCGGTCAACCCACCAATGCCATTGTTTATTCATGTGCCGACGCCCTCAACCGATGTGCGACACCCCTATGTCAAGTCGGCTCACCCATCGCTCATCCACGCCCAGCTCGCATATAAACGATGGTTCCATGCCTTAGTCGATTTTTCTAAGTGAGGAGAGTGCGCGCTTGGCTACATAACCGCAGGGCGTTACACGGGGTATGCATGCGTTTGCATTCTCTGACAAGATGCCAAAAGGTTAGGCATCAGCTCTCGCTCAACTGTGCACCAACGAGCGGTTTGATTCACTCTCTCCATGCATGGAAAGCATGGAAAGCTCAATCCTTATTTATTTCCTCGTCTCCACAATGGCTATGCTTTTTTCAATTTACTATTTCCCAGAACACATCATGGCCATTTTATGCACCTACCATCGCATAATCTCCGCCATGTTTTCCGTTTTAAAATGCTTTCTCTGTGGTCTCCACACTCCTGAGCTGGCAAATACCCATTTTCAAATTCCGAGTGGCGTTGTTGGGCGATGTAGAATTGAATTCAGATTTGTTAAAGTCTGTTAACTATATTATAAATTTGGCATTATATATATGTAGCAAAATTTATTAATTTAAATGCAAATTAGAAATATTCTAATTACAAATATAGTAAAATTCGTTAACCATCAATTTAATATTAGAACACTAAATTTTGTTAACCATATTTTTGATATTGATAACTTAACTATCCATTTGAGATTAACAATTTTGCATGTTAGTTATTAAAAATTAATGTAACAGAGTAAGTAAGGAACACGTTAAATTTTAAGGCTCTATATTAAATATATTAATCACTTGTGTGAATAATATACATATTCAATATTATATATATAAATAACAATGCTGAAAATTTTGTCCTTTTAATTCTAAAAGAGTAAAATCCACATCAATTAAATAATTTATCTCAAATTTGTTTTTTGTTATCATTATTTATTTTATTTTTATTCTTTTAATTTGAAATTTTATATTATTAAGATATACATATAAATTTTATTTAAAATTTTACATATTTTGACAAGGAATAGTCATTGTAGTAATTGTTTCTTGCCTATTATTTAGTTATTTCCAATTGGTTATAATATTTTTTTGAGCAAATTATTGTCATTTATTACAATGAATGTATAGCTTATCAAAATATAAAGATTTTTATGTGTTAATCAATAGCTTTATCTAATATAGTTTTTCATGCTTCAACTAATACATTCTCAATGCTTTAAATGGAAAAATAATGCTCCTTATCTCAAAGCTTCATTAGCTTCATTAGCTTCATAACTTTGATTATAACTATAATATCACTAATTTAGCTTATAATCCTTTTGTGACCATAACAACAATCATGCAAAAGAAACTGGAGAAGTAAAGGTAAAGATACTCCCACAAGGCACACCAAAGGGCCTTTGTAACACATAGAGAACCCATGTATTTAGACTGAAGGTAACTCCATTGATATCCAAGAATTTTGGAAATATGTAATTGAATAGCAATAGGAGCGTTGAAGAAGAATATATGTAGTTTACCATGAATTATATTTGTTCCCAAAGCTACCATAAGGTATTCTAGTACCTATTTGGAGGCATGAGCTTCTCCTACTATTGGTGCAAACATAAGAAGAGTTTCATCTACAAATTGTTGATAAAATGCAATTTGATCATCCCCGTGAAGTTCCATACCCCTAGTTTTGTTTGAGGGTGCCATAGCCTTAATAGCTCAACTCATTCCTTTTTTCCATTAGTAAGAATAAGTAGGATAATGAGTCCCCTTGTCTAATTCCACAAGGTGGACTAAATGTTGACGAGGGTGGTCCACTTATGAGAATCAAGAAGAAGGATTTGGAAATAAAAGAGATAATCTAATTTATCTATTTTTCAGAAAACCCAAAGGTGAAAAAGATGTGATAGATGTATTGCTAGTTGGTTATACCAAAATAATTGGGCATGTCAAGCTTAATGACCATACCCAAATTTTGAAATCTTTATAGGTCAAATTAATTCATGGGCGAAAAGGATGTTATAAAGAATTTTTCCACCTTCACCAAAACTAGATTTCTCCTAGAAGATGAGATTTTACATTCTTTCACATGTCTTCCTTAGGAATACATGTGAATTAGGTGGTATTTTGTTTGTGAGTATTGGGGATGTTATGCAAAATAAGTAAGATATTGATGGCTAAATGAAGGAGAGAAGAACATTCAATTATTCCATTTATCCATGTTTTAACATCAACATCATAACACAATTTCAGCCCTAAAAAACAATTAGGGCTTTAAGTTATAGTGAGATGCTAACATTGAAAAGGAATTGAAAAATTACTACTAATATTTTTCTCACTAAAAAAAAAGGTATTTAAGGGATTCCATTGAAAGAATTACATAGAACATCCCCAGTTTGATTACATCGAACTAGTAGCCATTTAAATGTTCAAATAAAAACACCTATTCGAGATGGATTTGCTTTAGACATCTTTCAATCATATTAGGCCATCATTAAGTCACATGTTTGGGAATTTGTTTGGGATTTTGCATAACATCCCGAATACTCACAAACATAATGTTGCCTACTTCACACAAATTCCTAAGGAAGACATGAGAAATCTCATCTTCTAGGAGAAATCTAGTTATGGTGAAGGTGGAAAAATATTTTATAGCATCATTTTGGCCCATGAATTGATTTGATCTATAAAGATTTGAAAATTTGGGTATGGTCATTAAGATTGACATGCCCAATTATTTTGGTAGACTCAACTAGCAATACATCTATCACATCCTTTTCACCTTTGGGTTTTCTGACAAATAGAAAAATTAGATTATCTCTCTTATTTCCAAGGCCTTCTTCTTGATTCTCATAGATGGACCACCCTCCTCAACATTTAGTCCACCTTGTGGAATTAGACAATGGGACCTATTATCCTACTTCTTCTTTCTAATGGAAAAAGGAATGAGTTGAGCTATTAAGGTTGTGGTACCCTCAAACAAAACTGGGGGTATGTAACTTCACGGGGATGATCAAATTGCATTTTATCAACAATTTGTAGATGAAACTCTTCTTATGTTTGCACCAATAGTAGGAGAAGCTCATGCCTCCAAATGGGTACTAGAATAAGTACTATCATGGACATATAAATGATATGATTGTAAATCACTTCGAAAACTATGGGGTTGGCAGCATTTTCCCAAGGAATGGACCAAGACATGGAGAATGACATTTGTTTTATCATAAATGTTGTAATAGATTAATATATTATATCTATTGTGGAATACCCCAATATCACTGCTTTGATGATGTGAATTGGAACGTTTTCATAAATTCTTTAAAGTAAGAAGAAGTGTTTCCATAAGACAAAAAGTAGAAGCCATAAAATTCATATATGATAGTAAGAAAAACAGACGGTAAAAAAATTTGAATAAAGTATTACAGAATGTGACAAAATGAAGTAGTATAGAGTGTCCTAAATGACATTCAAATTCACCTATTTGTTATGTAATCACTAAACGTTCCAACTATTTATAATTTTATCAGAACATCGGAAATGTAAGTCCAAGAAGGAGAAACATATGGGGAAGGGAGGGAGTAGGATGGAGGGAGAGGGAGAAAGAAAGGGAGGTAGAGGGAGGGGAACAATGTAAGGGAAGAGAGAGTGATAGACTTAGTGTTGGAGAGGGATAGGGTAATAGGATAGTATAAGAAGGGAGAGAGCAAGCGAGGGATGGAGTTAAAGAGAGAGAGAGAGGAAGGGAAAGAGAGAGAGAGATAGCGAGAGATGTGGGGGGGGAGGGTGAGGGAGGGATAAAAAGGGTGAGATAAATGGAGAGGGAAAGAGAGGGATGTAGAGGTAGGTTTAGCATGTAAGAGAATAGAGAGGTGGAGAGAGAGAGGCTGCGAAATGGAGAAGGGAACAAGAGAGTAGAGAGAGAGAGGGAGATAGGGAGGGGGAGAGAGAGAGAGCTAATTTGATGGATAGATGTAGGTAGTGAGTGATTGGGAGAGGGGGAGGGGGAGAGAGGGGGATTGGGGGAGAAGGAAATGGAGAGGGTGGTATAGCGTGAGGTAAACGGGTAAAGAGATAATGGGGAGTAGAGTGACTGAGATAAAGAGAGTAGCACACAAGGGGATGGATAAAGAGGGTGGGAGAGAGGGAGTGCGAGTGGAAGAGAGAGAGAGAGAATGGGAGGGAAAGATAGAGTTACTCTTCGAGGGTATAATTCTAAAATTAGAAATTCTTTAATTTTTTATCGAATTGCATGTGGATGTTAAATATGTTTGCCAATTTTTAAGAGCTATGCTAAGTGTATTTGCATGATCTAATGACTTTTCTAATTCTTTCTTTGTTTGGGAAAATTATTGGTGAGACTTTTGAATTATAATGGATAGTTATTAATTTCTTGAGCTATCACTTTGTCTTCCAATCCATTTAGTTAAGAATTGTGTTTCTCATTGTGGTCAACCGACTTATGTACTAATTGTTGGACAACAAAAGGTGGATCATTATTTCTTATTCTAATGTTTATATTAAGTTGTTTTATTTCTTAGTTCTAACATTGAAACCAAATCTCCATTTCTTGTTGTTTTTTCTGTTGAATCTTGTTACGATCGAACTTCATTTCTTTTTTATATTTTCTTGGTTGCTCTCACAAATATTTCTACAGTTTTAAATATATGTTTTCCTGAAGAATGGTATGGTTGGGTTTCTCACGAGGTATGTTTTACTATTCTTCTTTATATCATAGACGGAGTACTAAGTGTATTTGACTATACACAATGAACTTGTTGATTATTTAATGGTGAGGTTGAAGTAACCTATACTCCTAAATTGATTTTCATTGGCATTTCCATTAATATGTCATCCAACCTAGAATGTTTCGATACAACTTCCTAAGTATAGGTACATCGCATTTTATCTTGACCGTAATTTTATTCTATAATTGTTATTGTAGTAACAAGGGGTGAATCAAAAGTGAAGTCAATGATCAAAACATGATTTTTCTCCTGTTGGGTTTAGTTTACTATCCTTGGTCCTATGCCTATGATGAACTTCCATTTTCTATGTCATGTTTGTGTGGAGTTGATTTCTTATGTTCTTGTATTTGTTGAACTACCATCATTTTCTATGTTATTCTTTCAATGAATACATTTGTTCCATGTCCAAGAAACTGTAAGACGTCAGGCTCAATAGATTATGCTAGAAGTTATCGACATTTTCTAGGCTTTTCTATGGTATGCTAAAGAAAATTCATGCAATTTAGTGTAGATTCTATTTTTGTTGTGGGTCTTCAAGTTGAATACGTGCCAAGATTTCATTCCCATTCATTGTAGATGTTTACTTCACTTTTTTTTTTAACTCCATGAATATTTTCTTTGATATTCTTAGGAGATCTGTGAATATTTTCTTTCATATTATTAGGAGATTATGTCAGAGGTACTGATAGGTCAAATATAAATGGAATTGTAAAATTATGCTTCCCTTTCTTCTTCCTCTTAAACATATGAAAGCAGTAAAAGTATATCTGCTTCTTCTTCTCAAGCTGGTGGTAAAACTGGGAATATTATGTTAGATTATAAACTGATTCTGTAAACATTTGGTGAGTTGTAGGTTGATACAGAACATCTTCCTAGTCTACATATAAAGAGTAGACATACCAAAATTTAGATATTTTGAGGGACAATTGAATGTGCAATGAGGGATGAAACATTTTTTGTACGTGTTGAGGTACCCTCTATTTGTTGGAAGATTTCTGAAGATTTCTTGTGGGCTATCTGGTGAATTTTGCTTCAAGGCTAACCAAATTACTAAAGAGGGGAACAAAATGGAGTTATTTTAATTTTTACATCCATACGGATTCATATTCAACATGTCACCAATGTTTTTTGCTCAGTTGTATATTTTTGTCATCATGGTAATTTGAGCAATTTCTTCTAGCACAGTGAGTTTAATGTTAGAGACTCTCCTTATTCATCCAAAATGACAATGGTAACCTATCCTTTTGAATGGGGATTTATTTTAATGAGTTTTGTTTAATATATTTATTAATTTAAAAATCAGAATGTAAATTCTTATTTCGATTTTAACATTTTATTTTGAATGGCATAATAGATATCATGCATATTTGAAAAGTTAATTGTTAACATTATGCTACAGAATTGTGAAAAAATAACAAAAAACATAACACTATTGTTGAATCTAACAAGGTTAAAGGAGAAGAAATATTTATACTATCATTCTATTCCATTGTGATTTGCTTCCTTTGAATGTCATTGCTAAATAAATAAATGACATGGCATACATGTTTTATGTAAGTACTTTTTATACTATCATCCCTTTTTGTTGTGTTTTGCTTCCTTTGAATGTCATTGCTAAATAAAAAAAATGAGATTGCTTACATGTTTTATGTAATGTGTTTCGAATATATATCCCTAATAGTTGACATATCAACAAAAGTAGTAGAAGAGCAAGCCTTAATCTTAGATTTGACTCAAAACTCAACATTTAATTTAATTCTCACTAGGAAAAAAATTAGAAATAAGAAAAAAAAGTAAGATATAAAAGACTTATTTTAACAATATATATTTAACCCAATAACATAAAGATAAATAAATAGAAACCAAATAGAGAATATTTTTTAATGCAAGGAAGGATAAAATAGAAAAAAAGTTTAATTATTTATAAAATTAGATCATCAAGAAATAATAACTAAAATGAAATTCACACACTAACATTAAGGCTTTAAAAGGTCTACAAAATATACACCATCATTACTAGTCAAGATCATTACCATATGTTGACTCTAATGATCTTGAGTCATGAAAAGTGCTTTCTGGGTCAATATCAATAATCAAAATATTATCTCCAAAATTCTCAACATTTCTTATATTCCTTTTTTATGGGAATTAATTTGGAATTACACTTCATTCATCTTTATCCTGACTATGCTAGACCACTTTAAGTACATAGAAGCTATAACTTTAATGTTATAGTTAATGTGTTCGATATTAAAATTGATGTGTATTGTAACATTTCGAGAGTTACAATGGCTACTATGCGTCATAGTTTTTAGAATTCATTATGTTAAAGATCATAACTTACTATGGTTTAATTAATTTTACAGTTAGTCCCTTGAAAATAATCAAGTGATCAATGTTAGTTTTTCTTAATGGTAATAGTGGTTAGAGGTTGCAATATTAAAGGGTTTGTATTTCTCTAAGAGTGTGAATGATCACAATAAATTAATGTTTATGTGTCATATCAATGATTTGACATTCATAATGGTTTTTGGTTAAGAGAAACATATTGTATCAGATATTATACTTGTCATAGTGGTCAAATGTTACATTAAATAAGGGAGACAATTTGTGGAGGTTAATATAGAGCACAATATCGACAAATATCTAATAATAAATTCATTATAATTAATGAATATATAAATACATCTGTTAATATATATTTTTTTCAAATCAAGATATTATTGGGAAACTCGATTAGTGTTTCCTTATAATTGCCCTCATTGTTTTAATCCAATAACTGATTGGTTGTACTTAAAAAAACTGTTAGTGATTAAGTAGCTAGAGTTTTTGAGACTACTAGAGTTTTGCAAAGCTCTTAGAAATATTGAAAAAAATAGATTCATTTTGAGATAAGTAAATTATTTATAGTATCTATCATTTAAAATTTCTTTAAAAAACTATAAACTAATTATTTTTTAATTACTAATAAAAAGAATTGTTAATGCATATAACTTTATTTATTAATAAAACAAATTATTTTATTACTGAAAATTATTATTAAACCACATGAATTTATCATTTAAAATTTCTTTAAAAAAATTATAAACTAATTATTTTTTAATTACTAATAAAAAGAATTGTTAGTGTATATAACTTTATTTATTAATAAAAAACTATTTTATTACTAAAAAATATTATTAAACCATATGAATTCTAATAAAGAATTTTGTTATTAAACAACATATCATCAAATTATATTTTGACAATTTTATTTTTTAGAGAAAAAAATTATAATCACTTTCTTTGATGGTGAGTAATTCTGTGAATTCTTTCTCTTATAATGTTATTGCCATGCTATAAATATAAAGTTTTACTTCTAAATTTGTATTTTACCATTAACTTTTAGTATTTCAAATTGCCAATATTTTCTTAAAAACAATGAATGGTTTTTTGTAAATTTTACTTTTAATCTTTTACTTTATAAATTTAAGTGATAATTTTTTTGTGTGCTTTATTTTTTTTATTTTAACTGTTAAACTTTTCTTTTGTTTGTAAATCTTTCAAGAATGTTATTAATATTCGGCTTTTAAAATTGAGTTAGTTTTTGCTTTTCTTAGGGTGTCACGGATCTTAAATTCAAATTGTCTTTAAGCACTGATTAAGTGATAGCGGAATTCGACCAATGAGAATTTTTTTCATAGCGTTTTCCTTCATTGTTCAATGCGGATTTCGCAATCTCAATCTCTCTTTGGCGATATGTGAAGATTTCTTACGGACTCCCACCACTGCTGGTCATCAACGGCCGAAACAGCGGCCATGCCCAATTGTTTCAAGACGATAAAAGATCAGTTATTATATGAGGATGTTGGATGATTGGAAACGATGGTGTTTCCATGGGTAACGCCAATGTTTCGGAAGTAAGAAAGATAGCTTTGTTGAGAGAGCGTCAAGGGAACGCTGAGCGTCAAACTGAATATCCGAAGGTTATGTGTTCAATCAACTTTCGACAAATCACACTAGAAGTAAGGAAGTCATTTCTGTCCATTCGAATTATCTTAACATTCTATAGTCGAGGCTCTTCTCCTTCGATCCTTGTTTTAAAATCTTTTTAAAAAGAAAATTCCGCAACTATGGATATGAGTTATGAGTTATGGATAATTTTTTATAATTATTTTTTTCGCAACTATGGATATCATTTATGGATAATTTTGTTTGAAGATTTGAAGCCATGCCTTTTCTTCGAACCTTGTTTTAAGGTATGGTTTAATACTTTTTCCTGCACCTATGCATAGGGTTTAGTTTTTACTGCAGCTATGGATATGGTTTAATATTTTTTCCTGCACTTAAGGATAATTTTGCTTATAATTATTTTGCTGCAACTCCGAAGAGAACTTATTGATACTTTTCTTGTTCCATTATACTTTTAGGGTTTTATTGTCTGATCCTGCAACTATGGATAGGATTTATGTTTATGAATAATTTTGGATAGCGTTTATGAATAATTTTGTTGGCATATTTGAAATATTAAGCGCATTTGAAATAGAAAGGAAAGCACTTATTGATACTTTTGTGTTCTTCAGATCTTCTGTCTTCACACTTACAATTAGTACCCACAGCCAATTAGATTTGCTTCTAAAACATAAATACAATGGCTAGGGTTTCGGGTACATTGTCTTAATGCACCAATACATTAGAAATACATCTTAGTAGAGAAGCGAAGGTATTGAAAAATATTTATAATAATTTCTTTTTGGTAATTTTGTGAATTTATTAACTTTGTTTATTCTTCCACCAATTTAAAACAATTTACAAATTGTTTTTAAATGTCATCATTGCTTTTTTACTTTTTTTAATTCGGTTTTTCTTAAAAAAACCAGATAATTCTGTTTGTTCGGCCTTTGAAATTGCCAATCTTTTACTTCAAAAGAAATTAACAGTTGTTTTTAAATTTAATTTTTAATTTTTTACATTCCCTTTTGAAATTTGAGTCTTAACTTTTCTGTGTTATTTTAAATTTAACTGTTATTATTTTGTTTGTTTTTGGTGGTTTGAAAAATAGAATTAATATTCGGGTTTTAAAATTTAGTTAACTTTTTTTTTGAGCTTTTTGCTTTTTTTTGCTTTAGTTAACTTTTTTCTTTTTCAGACTTTTTCTTTTTTGGTTTAGTTAAATTTAGTTAATAGATGGATTCTGGCGATGGGATTTTTTTCACAACGGTTTCCTTCATTTCTAAGTGCGGATTTAGCAAGCAATATGCTTCCATTGGTAACACCAATCTTATTGGCTCTGTATGTATCTTTTTCGTGAATTCTGTATGTATCTTTTTCATAATTCATGAAGATAGGTTTGTTGGGAGAGCGTCGAGGGAAAGCTGAGCATCAGAGTGAATATCCGAAAGTCATGTGTTAAATCCACGCTCCGGTATATGTAGGTCATGTGTTCGATCCACGCTCGGGTCCATGCCATGAAGGTTATGTGTTCGATCCAAGCTCCAGTCCACGCCATTTCTTTTCGAGGTAAGGAAGCCATTTCTGTGCATTCGAATTATCTTCACGCCACGCCTCTTTCTTCTTTGAGCATTGTTTTAAATAAATCCTTATTTATAATTTATTTCCAGAACTATGAATAGCGTTTATGGATATTTTTTGAATTATCTTAACTTAAGCCATTCCTCTTCTTCGAGCCTTCTTTATAATTTTTTCCGGCAAATATGGATAGCGTAGCGTTTATGGATAATTTTGTTTGCACGTTTATGGACAGCGTTTATGGATCTGATCCTGCAACTATGGATAGGTTTTATGTTTATGGGTAATTTAGTCTTCAAGATTCGTGTGTCCTCACACTCAATTACAATTAATTCACTCAGCTAATTAAATTTGCTTTTAAAATATAAACACAAATAATAGCGAAACCTGAATGGTTATATAACGTTCCCGCTGCATTAGAAATACATCTTAGCGGCGAAGGTATTGAAGCCATAGTGTTGTTTTGGTAATTGTGTTTCGGCCACCTTAACCTTATTTTACAATTAATTCACTCAGCCAATTAAATTTGCTTTTAAAATATAAACACAAATAATAGCAAAGCCTGAATGGTTATATAGCGTTGCGGCTACATTAGAAGTACATCTTAGCGGCTAAGGTTATGAAGGGATAGTGCTGTTTTGGTAATCTTGTGTTTCGGCCACTTTAATTTTATTTGGTCCAATGACGAGAAGATATTTGTTATTCCATTTGAGACCACATCAATCCATAGAATATGCGTGAAGGTATTCCATTGTATTTAGGCTTATCGTTATGACTAATGGATGTATTTTGAAGTTTCATTGTGCTGTAGGTTATTTATATTTGGGGTTTGCAGAATTTGTCTATGGTAATTGTGCATTTTGTTTATTTTATTTTTTTAAAGGATTTATATAATTTTATAAGTTGATTTTAAAAATAGTTATGCTTATTAAGAATAAATATTGAGTATAAAATTGTATTAATTAAATTGTTTTTTTCATAATT
>APFE030836286.1:210482-237236 GCA_000404065.3 Pinus taeda | reverse complement strand
AATGATAATGAATAATAGTAAATAAACCACTTAATAAATAATAAATAATACAAAATAATAGGTAATAATAAAAATAATGAATAATAAATAAATCATAATAAAATAATAAATAAATAAATAGTAATAAAAATAAAAAAAATAGTAATAACCAAAAATAACAAATAAAAATAAATAAAATTATCAAAATTTAGCATGCCGACACATGGAGGGTGGGCATGTGGCATGCAGACACATGGAGGTGTGCATGTGGTTTCCCATCCAATGTTTTTTTCTATTTAAGGAATGATGAGGAGGATGGAAAGGGTCTTTTCCATCATTCAGAGGTTCTGTCTTCATTCTCTTGGAAGAGTATTGAAACTTAGGAATACTGGCAGTAATCGTTGATTGAGGGCTCGGGGGTGGCCAGTTGTAGCAGAATCCTGCACAATTGAGCCTACGGTTGGGAGGAGAGTCGTCCCCAAAACCATGTTGCGGTAAGCCTACTTCATGCAGGTAAGCTCAGGTAAGCACTCTTCATTGTTTAAATTTAATGTTAATAAGTTAATTAGATGTTGATTTTGGGCTGTTACACTCCCCAATCGCTTATCGCAATCGACAGAGTTCATTGTTTATACATAAAGTGATTTGCGATACGACAGACCCGTTGATAATTATAGGCTTGGGTATATAAGATTTGAAGTCTGGCCTTACTACCCAGCCACGGGTTTTCCCATGTTTTCCTGTGTATTCAATAAAATGTTGTGGTCCCAATTTTTAAAAGAAAATCAAGTAAAGTGAATGGTCTGCCTATTGAAGCATTGCCAATGGATTCTTGAATAATAATGAATATTATGGGCAATGGGAATAGAGGTTATAACAGATACAATGGCTTAATAATCATGGTTACTCTGCATTGTGAGATTAATAGAAATGGTGGTTGAATGCAAGGTTTGTTTAGAAGCATGTTTGGCATATTTCTCATAATCATAGCTAATACGAATTATCTCTGCAGGCGAGGAGTAAAGGATAGATAAGCAGATCCGGAGAATTCATATATGCGGTTGTGTTTTGTTTAAAGAGCCAACCTTTGGCATTCTCAATCGGTTTCCATGCATCGCCTGTATATTCTGTAAGAGAAGTTGTGCCGGGTTTCATCATGAAGAGATGACACACAGTGACCCTCTTTTAATCAACATCTGTTCATTCCCCTAGGAAACGAAGCACTCCAGCAGATATGCCTGCTACATGTCAGTTGTTACACAGACTCTTCTACGTCTGTATATTCTGATTTGTGTATAGAAAAGAAGAGGGGGGGATGAAAGGTTAGGGGAAGACCGAAAGTCATTCCCGACTACATAAGTATCACCTCCAGAGATGAGAGGAGGATTTTTTTTGGGCAGAACAAGTTTTGATTTATTGTGAATAAAGAAGACTGTTTGGTCGAGAAAGAGCCTTTTTGTTTCATATTTATTTTCTTTGCTTTCATGTGTTTAGAATCAGAGCATTGTTGCTGGCATAAAGATAAATGTGTTTTGCTTTGTGCATCTTGATAACATATAGTTCATGGTTATTCTTGGTTATTCGAATATAATTTAATAGCATGCTTAGCTCATGAAAGGTTGCTAATTCGAAACTCTATTAAACATCAGTTGCAAGTGTTATTTGTATGGAAAGGAATGTGCATTCCTGTATAAGTAATTAGATTGCAATCAAGATTTAACACAACCTTGTTCATCTAGGAACCAGTGATTGATTCATTTGGACTTGGAATCTATATATGATGTTTAATCTCTTTTGTTATGCTCTTGTAAGATAGATTAGAATAGTTAGGATTAGCATAAGTAGCTAAAATTAGTGTAGATAGGATTTGATACTGATATGTTAGTTGTTTCTCTTTGTTGATTTAATTGAAGTCTTCCTCTAAGAAGCAATCTTTCAACACACATAACAATTTACGTGGTCCTTTAAAGCCCGTCGGAACCAGCCATTCCAAACGAAAGTAGATCTAATTGGGGTCTACAATCAGGTCAGTTCCCCTTGTTAGCATAGCGAAAATTCGCCACGTCAAAAAATTGGCGCTAGGAGGGCTTGAATAGTTGTCCACAACTTTTTATGATTTCATCTATAAATGTCATGGATTCGAAAAGATTAATGCATGGATCGTAAAGGTCAAAAGGATACCTCCTCCCATTTGGAAAAGCCTCATTTCGAAGAAGAGACACTGTGAGAGTATCCTGTCACTCAGGAACAACCAATCAGAGTACTTACTCGGGCTTATGCTCGTTCCCTCTCTCAGCTCCCCATCTTTCACTCTTTACCTCCAACAACTAAAATAAAGCGAAGGATCTGTTCCATAAACGAAGAGACCTCTGCAGCCCCGTCTCATGAAGATATTGTGCTAGATTCCTTGCAAAGTATCGACACTCCTTTGGAAGAAATTCCTGAGGATCCACCCTCTGAAGGCAATCCCTGGCCCGATTTGGGAAATCTTAATAAATAACACCTCGAATACACCTTCAACTAGAACCTCCTTATCCATAATATGGCTAACGTTCCTCTTCCAAGTGGGAGTCAACTTCAACCGAGTGGGAACCAACTCCCACCTCCTACGGGAGCACTCCCTCCCTGGCTCGCTTAGCATGTCGTAGCAGTACCTGGGCAGCAACATCCCTTACCCAAGAATGTAGAAAGAGTACTGCCTAAATTCGACCCTGAGAAGGGAGACACCGTTGATAACCATATTCACTCTTTCTTCCTGGTTGTGCGCATGTTGGGGGTAGCCGATGAAGATATAGTATGTCGCCTATTCCCTTTTACCCTGATTGGTGCGGCTTCCACATGGTACTTAAGCTTAAGAACAGGATCGATCACCTCATGGCTTGCCTTTCAACGGGCCTTTTTAGACAAGTATGGCAATGACAAAACACATGCGGCCTTAGTTTTAGAACTATCCCGTTTGAAAATGGAAACCAAAGAAAAGGTCAAGGATTTTAACATCCGGTTCAACACTTTGTTCAACAGAATCCTGGCTAACGCTAGACCTACTAAGGAGGTGCTCATGGAATTCTACATCACTGCTCTCCCTGTCCCTACTGCGATGTGGGTCAAAATGAGTAATGCACAAACCTTACAGGGTGTTATCGATGAAGCAGTAAAGGTCGAGAATGAAATGATCAGTCTCACAGCATGCCATCATACAACCAGAGAAAATAAATCCTCTCAAGGATCCAAGAAGAATAATAGGAGTGATAACAAAGAGGTTGGAATCAAAGAAAAGGATACCACATATGTGGAAGGTTTGCATCGAATCATTAAGAAGTTGACAAACACAGTCATTGATATGAAAAGGAATTCTAGAGAGAGTACAGGCGAGAATGGAGGAGATTATAACAAAAGAAAACCTTTCAAACATTTATGTCGTAAGAAGACAGAAGGTGGTCATAGTCCACTTGCACTGTCTGCTCCACCCAATGAAGGGAATTTAAATATGGAAGAGCTTGATCTTATTGGATCACTCCTTAACAACGAAGAACCTATAGTGGAGCTGGAGCCAGAACAAGAAAATCAGGAAGAATACCAAGTAGAAGAGCCCTTGGACGAAGAATCTCAAATCAATGTACTGTGGGATTTCTATACAAATGGAACGATGACGATGAAGGAGATAGTATGGCAAAAATCCACACTAATGAAATCCACACACGAAGTAAGGGGCCATTTGCAGACGTGATGAAGCATGTAGACCAGACAAAGAAAGATGTTCACCCTTTGAAGCCCGTTGAGAAGGGTAGACCTAGTGGTCAGTCCAAGAATACCCCAGTTGCAAACCACCTAGAGAAAGATAACACATCTCCCACTACAACGAAGGCGACTCAAAATGGTCAACTCCCACCTAAGAACGACAAAACTGGTATGTTTACTCTACCCTATCTTGTTTATAGCATTGATTACAATATTGTGGATGATCTTAAAAAATCTAGGGCTAATATAACATACTTCGATTTGCTAAAATCAACACAGCAAAGAGATCTGCTCTTGAAAGCTATGAATGAGCGGAATTGCAAAACTCCTACCATCCCAAGAAGTCAGTCTCTAGACCTGCTAACACCTCCATTACAGCCCAAATACCATCAGCTATGGAAGCCACTCTGTCTAAAATGAATCGAAACTCCCAAGATGTCAGTGCAGCCATGATAGGGAGGAAATCAAAATCCATGATTCCACCTTTCCTTATGACATTTGAAATCCTCAACATGAACGTACACAATTGCTTCGTAGATTCCAGTGCCTCATCCACTGTGATGCCTTACACTGTTTCTAAAAGACTGCATGCGATACCCGAGAAAACTGGGACTCGGATTATGCAATTGGACAAGACAAATGTGAAAGTAATTGGGGAATTGAAAGATGTGTTGATTCGGATGGATGCTAAACTGATGGCGGGTTACCCCCGTACATACCCATAGTAAGCGTAAACATGCATAAATACATATGTCCCAGGTATTTGACTCATAAAGGAGTCAAATATTCAACCATACATGGTTAAGGCCCCTTTATCTATGGTTCCTTTGTATCGGAACTCAATCACCCTGCCAAAACCTCCTATCGGGACTTTTAAACAACCCTCAAGCCTTTGTTTATGACTCTATTAAAGTCATTCGTTAAATCCTTCCTATCGGAACTTTAAACCTCCTATCGGGACTCATTCACTCCCATAAACCTTACTTTAAGCTTTTAGGCCGCATAAATAACCTTCCTTGTTTAAATATGGGTTACATATATGTTTTAACATATAAACCTTTCATTGGCACTATTCCTTATAAAACCCATTTACAAAGGAAAATGCTCCCAAAACATACCTTTCTGCCTTTAGTACAGTTTCTGCACATTTCTTGAGGTTCCACCTTTATCGTTGATCACAATCAGCTCCTCCCCGGTTCACCTTAATACCCATCCTTCCGCTTCACCGATATGCGATTATATTACTTCCCAGAATACACTATCGGTGCTTAATTCTTTATTATCCCATTTACAAAGGAAACATACCCAAACAAAGGGATAACTCGACGGAACACAGAGCCAGACTTCAAATATCATAAGCCCGCATCTATATTTATCGTCGGGTCCACCTCTTAGTCTATTGCCTTTCCGTTGCGCCAATCTCCATCCTCCGACCCCTCCGATCTTCGCTCGCCGATTATCGGCTATCAGCACATCACTTCATCACCATATCGCAAGTAAGAGTATTAAAGGGCCAATGCTATAACACATAAACCTCTGATGCGATCATACTCTCGGACCGGATAAGGGTATATGCCAACTTTTATAAGTTTTCAGGTCCAGATTCTAAATATGACTATGTTTTACGCTCATTTTTAGTGTAAATTGGGTTTTACACTTGCGGGACTTAAACTTTGTAAATAACTCCGCCGATGTGATATTTCGCCTCACTCCTCAACAACATCATCCGGGTTGTTGATCTTCCAGATCAAACGACTAATATGCATTGCCACTTTCTTCCTTCACTCCTCCTATTTTCTTAGTTTTTACGCTAAGTCTTCAGTTATTATGTGGTTTTTCTCTTCTTCAAAGGTTTCGGCCTTCCTGTTGTTGTACTGCAATTCCTCCTGAGCTTAGCTTTAATCCCTCTGATGGATTCAACAATTCGTTATGATCCTTTGAATCACTCTTCCTCCTCTATGCAGTCCTTCAGAACTCTGTCTTCTGCTTTCGCTGCTCAGCTACCTTTGAGCTTTCCTCTTCTACGGGTTCTCGCTTCGCAACTTCTCTCCAGAGCTTACTCTGCTTCTTCAATTGGATTCTAAGATCCTTTTAAGATTCCTCTTAATCACTCTGCTCTCTCTGCACATTCTATAGAACTCTATCTGCAACCTGTTATAGAACCTACGAGTTCACACCATAATCAATCATAAAACACTCGATTCACACACTTTGACATAGTCAAGAATAAAACTTTGTATATATATGTAAAAACAAAAGATTACATTCGAGACCTCTTTGTCTCGCACAGGCCTATTCTTCAATATCATGGCCTCTCCCTCTGATTCTGCCCATAGGCTTACATATATGCCAGTGAGTTATGTTGAACTCATCCTCGTTCGACTGCTAAATCTATTGAACTCTTAAATCCTCTGTCCACTTCTACTTCAATTAATTCCTAAAATATCTCCTTAGTTCCTCGAATCATGAACTGCATTAAGAGTTGGATTTGACTTCTAACTCTTTGTCATTACTAGCCACTCATGTCCTCCTTATTCGAGAGCATTTACAGCTTCCTCTCTCTCTAATTAATGACTATTTTATGCACTCAAAAGCCTAATATTACATCAATTTATCACTTAGGAATCCAACTTCCTAAAAATACATGACCCCCTATGTCTACTTAATTACAATGATTTTCCTTGGGCTGAATGCTCATGCATCAGACTCCCAAAGTAGAAAATATTCATGATCTCTTGATCATGTGTCTTCTGACCTTTGTCTTCCTAGATCCCATACTTTGTTTTGTAACTGCCCAAATGTCTTGTTCCTTTGTTGTTGTTGTACTTTTGTTGTCTTCTGCTCCATTTTCTTCTCTTTATCAATCAGGTTCAAGTTCTAATTGATCTTTCTTCCTATTGCTACCATTTTCCTCCATTTGAACTGCTTCATCATCAGCTGCCACATCTCTTCAATTTCTTTTTCCAGCACATCTTTGGGTTGGTCCATTTTCTGCTTCTTACTTATGCCTCCTTCTCTTTGTTTCAGGTTATTGTTGTTGTCCACTAATTCTTTAGACTGTCGTTGGTTTCTTTCACTTTGTAGTTGTTGGTTTACTTTTTCTTCTACTTTTGCTCTTGCTCCAACTTTTTATTTGCTTGTTATGCTGACTTCTATGCTGACTCTTATGCTGACTTCCTCCTTATCATCCTTACCCTCTTTTGTGACTAAATCATGATTGTCCAGCACTCTCTCCAGCAATTTAACGTCTTTGTTCCATGGATTGAATTCTTCCACAGAATCTTATTCTTTCATCTTTAAGTAGCTCAATTGTGCCAAATTTCCTTCAACATCTACAACAAAACCTGCACTCACAAAACACGTGTTAAAGTTAAAAACATAAGGCTTATGTGCCTTATCTTCCTTTGGCAACAATTCATTTTGTTGCTCTGTTTCTTTCTCCTCTATTAGCACATCAGTATGTTGTTTTCAACTCTCAAAAGAATTCATGAGACTGTCCATTGGTCTCTCTTCCACACCATCTGCCCTAATGATGTCTTCCTGCTCTTGTCCACTGTAGCAAACTCTTTCATTTTCAATGTCAATTTGTTGAACTCTCATTATCATCTCCTTTTTCTTATGATTGTCATTCATGACAATTTTCTTGTCTTCCTTTTTCAGCAATCTCTCTTGAACATCTATCCTTTGTTTTTCCATGTCCTTCTTTGAAAGTCTAATTTTCCATATAACTCAATAATTTCAATTGGAGTAGAATTTGGAAATTTCACACAACTTTCCATACCTTCCTTTGTTATTGTTAAATCATCGGATGTCATTTTTCCCTTTGCTAAGTCTTTTGCATAGACTTCTTCCTTCTTAACATCCTTCAGTAGATGTCCTTCTTTTCCCTTGACTGTCTCAACAGATTCCATGGTTATTTCCACTGTGTCTATCATCATGGTGAATTGATGATCCTTTACTATGTTTTCATCTAACATAGTTTCTTCTTCAAGTTTGTGTTTAATCTCTTGTTGTTTACCTCCTCCAAGAGATATCCTTGTCTCACCATCTGCATTAACATTCTCTTGTCTTTGTTTTTCATCAATAACATTAATCAAACTCATTTGATTACCTTTCTGAGACAGTATTCCTTCATTCTTCATCAAAATAAGAACCTGATTCCTCATCTCTATGACAGCTTTTACAGACTCATCCATGGACTTTTCCTTCTGTATGCAATCAAATTCTTCTTCCTCTGAGAAGTTTTCTTTGTCACCTTTTACTTCTAGATCTTCATCTCCTCTAAAGATATATTCAAAAGGCTGCTTTTCTCCTGCAATACCTGCCATTATACACAAACTATCAGTTTTAAAAACATAAGACCTTGTGGTCTCACTTGATGCTTCATTCATCATGTCTCCTTGTTGTTGCAAGTTCTCTTTATGACTCATAAATTCTTTGATGCTCTCCTCTTCAATCTCCTCAAGCCCTTCACTTGGTTGCTTCATATATTTCTCCAACTGCATATGAGACCTATCTATCTCATCTTCTTCCAAAACAGAGTTTAGATTCTGCTTGTCTTCTTTCTCCTTTGTGACAATATCATCAATTTGTCCTTCTTACATGTTTCGCCTGCAAACATACACAAATTGTCGGATTTAAAGCAATGTGACCCTTTGGCCTCACTTGAAGTTTCAGTCTTCAAGTCTTCATTTTCACTCTCCCAGAATTTCTCCCTGTTCTGGTTCACAAATGGACTCTTCCATTTCTAACTCAACTTCCTTGAGTTTTTCCATCAGCCACTTTACTTGCTTTTGTTGTAGCCTTCTCTACATCTCATGCCACTCCACTGGGTTCTTCCTCAAGACCCATCCTAGTCTCTGGTCTTCCTCTAGTATTCTCCTTAATGCATCGAGTTGTTCCTTTAACTCTACAATCTCCTAGTCAATTTCATCTTGACTCATCCTCTTGCCATTTGCCTTGGCATCCTTCTTCTCATATCCTCTGCTGTGGGTTCTCTCTGAACCTTTGCTATGACTATCAGTAGTCATCTTCTTCTCCTATTTCTTTATGAGCTCCTCACTCATCTGAAACAAGCCTCTGCAATAGCTAGTCCTCCTTGCTGCAATCTTACCTCACTAAGCTCTCCTCACTCAGTCTTTTGGTAAGCACGGGTCCTCTGTCTGGAACCTCCTCTTGAGAAACACCTTTGCACCTTCTAAGCTTCCGCAACCTCTCACTCTCTCTTGAGAACACTTCAGCGTTCCTCTCTAGCCAATCTCTTGTTGGATTCTTCAAGTTCACTGCCACTTCTCCATCAGAGTGTTTTCCTTGCTCTGTCTTCAAGAACACATCTGGTTCTCCTCTCACAGCTTCTCTTGTTGTCACCTGTGCATTAGTATAAAAACACATGTTCTCAATTTACAACAGAACATATTACCTCACCTTCAAGATCTCAGCATGATCTTGTTTCACCATTCCACCTGTAGTTTGAATGGATTGTCCTTTGTTTCTTGCATCTGCAAGTTCTGCTACACATCACCTCTGTGCGCCTTCTTCTATCAGATTAGAATATGATCCTTCCTCTTGCCTGCATAAACACCTTAAGACATAACTATGCTTTAATTATTTCACATAGAATTTCTCTATTATGTTTAACCCCAACGGTTTTAATTACAATTTTGCTCTGATACCAAATGATGGCGGGTTACCCCCGCACATACCCACAGTAAGCATAAACATCCATAAATACATATGTCCCAAGTATTTGACTCACAAAGAAGTCAAATCTTCAACCATACATGGTTAAGGCCCCTTTATCTACAGTTCCTTTGTATCATACCTCAATCACCCCGCCAAAACCTCCTATCGGGACTTTTAAACAACCCTCAAGCCTTTGTTTATGACTCTATTAAAGTTATTCGTTAAATCCTTCCTATCGGAACTTTAAACCTCCTATCAGGACTCATTCACTCCCATAAACCTTACTTTAAGCTTTTGGGTCGCATAAATAACCTTCCTTCTTTAAATATGGGTTACATATATGTTTTAACATATAAACCTTTCATTGGCGCTATTCCTTATAAAACCCATTTACAAAGGAAAATGCTCCCAAAACATACCTTTTCGCCTTTAGTACAGTTTCTACACATTTCCTGAGGTTCCACCTTTATCGCTAATTGCAATTGGCTCCTCCACGGTTCACCTTAATACCCATCCTTCTGCTTCACCGATATGCGATTATATTACTTCCCGGAATACACTATCGGTGCTTAATTCTTTACTATCCCGTTTACAAAGGAAACATACCCAAACAAAGGGAAAACCCGCCGGAACACAGAGCCGGACTTCAAATATCATAAGCCCGCATCTATATTTATCGTCGGGTCTACCTCTTAGTCTATCGCCTTTCCGCTACGCCAATCTCCATCATCCGACCCCTCCGATCTCCAAACACCAATTATCAGCTATCGGCGCATTGCTTCATCACCATATCACAAGTCAGAGTATTAAAGGGTCGATGCTATAACACATAAACCTCTGATGCGATCATACTCTCGGACTCGATAAGGGTATAAGCCAACTTTTATAAGTTTTAAGGTCTGGATTCTAAATCTGACTATGTTCTACGCTCATTTTTAGTGTAAATTGGGTTTTACACTTGCGGGACTTAAACTTTGTAAATAACTTCGCCGACGGGACTTAAAATTTGTAAATAACTTCGCCGATGTGATATTTCACCTCGCTCCTCAGCGACATCATCTAAGCCGTTGATCTTCCAGATCAAATGTCTGCTATGCACTGCCACTTTACTCCTTCACCCTCCTTTTTTCTTAGTTTTTACGCTAAGTCTTCAGTTCTTTTGTGGTTTTTCTCTTCTTCAAAGGTTTTGGCCTTCTTGTTGTTGTACTGCGTGATTCCTCCTAAGCTTAGCTTTAATCCCTTTGATGGATTCAACGATTCGTTATGATCCTCCAAATCACTCTGCTCCTCTATGCAATCCTTCAGAGCTATGCCTTTTGCTTCCGTTGCTCAGCTACCTCTGAGCTTTACTCTTCTGCGAATTCTTGCTTCGCAACTTCTCTCCAAAGCTTACTCTGCTTCTTCAATTGGATTCTAAGATCCTTTTACGATTCCTCTGAATCACTCTGCTCTCTTTGCACATTCTATAGAACTCTGTCTGCAACCTATTACAGAACCTACGAGTTCACAACATAATCAATCATAAAACACTTGATTCACACAATCTGACACATTCAAGAATAAAACTTTTTATATACATGTAAAAACAAAATATTACATTCGAGACCTCTCTGTCTCGCACAGGCCTATTTTTCAATATCGTGGACTCTCCCTCTGACTCTACCCGTAGGCTTACATATAAGCCAATGAGTTCTATTGAACTCATCATGGTTCAACTCCTAAATCTATTGAATTGACTCCTAAATCCTCTGCCCACTTCTACTTCAATTAATTCCTAAATATCTCCTTATTTCCTCGAATCATGAACTACTTTAAGAGTTGGATTTGACTTCTAACTCTTTGTCATTACTAGCCACCATGTCCTCCTTATTCCAGAGCATTTACAACTTCCTCTCACTATCTAATTAATGATTATTTTATGCACTCAAAAGCCTAATATTACATCAATCTATCACTTAAGAATACAACTTCCTAAAAATACATGACCCCCTATGTCTACTTAATTACAATGATTTTCCTTGGGTTGAATGCTCCTGCATCATAAACTACAATACACACAAGTCATTGATATAGTGGTCGTTGACATACCCGAGACATACGGAATGCTACTTAGTAGGGACTGGTCAGCAAAACTAAATGGATATTTCTCAACTGATTGGTCCCCTCTCTTGCTGCCTCACAGGGGGAAGGGTGATATGCTAAGAGTTGATCGAGAAAGATACATGAATTATGTGGTGATGGAATTAAGCAGCCCCAATGAACCTGTAATGTTTACCAACTCTATCCTTGGGAATTATAGTTTCAGTGTTTGTGCCACGGAAACCTGTTTTGGAGAATTCCATGGAGAAACAATTGAAGAAACTCCAATAAACACATTGTTGGAAGCTCTCTCCTGTAGTCCAACTGATGAACCACCTTGTAATATAGTAGATGATAGAACTAGTTTCGTAGGAAGCAATTCAATTGATGTAACACTAGACTCTATATTTTGGACACTCTATTTTGATGGATCTAACTGCCATGAAGGTGCAGGTGATGGGAGCGTTCTCATTGATCCAAAAAGGAACCAACATCTGATGGCCAACCAGTTGGAGTTCACGTGCACCAACAACACGGCAGAATAAGAAGGCTTGCTGCACGGCCTGAAAAAGGCCATTGATATGAAGGTAAAAAATCTTAAGGTTTTTGGTGACTCGCAGATAATTGTGAACCAGATAAGGAAGAGGATACAATGCAATTCGTCACACCTGGTAAGATATAAATATGAGGTATGGAACTTAATTGATAGTTTTGATTCTTTTAATATCACATACATACCTTGTCGACAAAACCAAGATGTCAATCTGATAGCTAGTATGGCTGCAAAACTTTTGCCTGATTTTAGATTAAAGAAGAATAAATGTTATGTTGAATTGATTTTCAGACCATCCATGCCTGATAACATCTCAAATTGGCAGGTGTTTGAAGATGACGAGCAAATCCTTGAGTTCTTTCACTGCGAGAAGACATTCAAGAATGCAATCATTGATGAAAAGGAGCACGATAGGCTTATGAATGAGAGGGAAGATCAGGAAAAGGATTAGTCCAATATGATTCCCAAGTCAGTTGTCAAGATGGAGCACTTGTATGACCTACATGGTAAATTCAAGAAGTTGACTAACTGCAAAACGCATAGCTCATCCATGAAGTATGAATTGGTCAACCTTGGAACCAAAGAAGACCCAAAAAATGTCAATTTGGGCTTGGGGTGCTCTCCACAAGAGAAGGTTGCATTTATCAAGCTATTTAAAGAATACAAGGGCGTCTTTGCATGGACATATGGCGACTTAAAAACCTTTGATATCAGCATTATACATCATGTAATTACTTTGGAAAATGAGGCTAAGCCCTACCAACAAAAGCTTCGCAAGATGCATCCAAGCCTAGAATTGTTGGTGAAGAAAGAATTAAACAAAATGTTGGATGCTAAAATCATCTTTCCGGTCAGACACACCCATTAGGTAGCCAATTTTGTGCCAGTAAGAAAGAAAAATGGAGACATCAGGCTGTGTATCGATTTCATAAACCTGAACAAAGCATCGCAAAAGGATAACTATCATGTCCCTTCTATGAAACACATTCTTCAATGCGTTTCTGGGTCTGAAATGTTGTCCCTATTAGATGGGCTTTCAGGATATAATCAAGTGTTGGTGTCTAATGGGGATCAGCTGAAGACAACCTTCAACACTAAATGGGGCACTTACGCATATCGTAAAATGCCTTTTGGACTTATTAATGTGAGCGCCACATTCCAGAGAGCCATGGACATAGCTTTCCGAGGATTGATCAACAGATCAGTAGTAATGTACATGGATGACATCATTGTGTATTCATATCACAAAAGGGATCATATTTATCACTTGAAACAAATTTTCGAAAGATGTCGAAGATATGGAATATCATTGAATCCCAAGAAGAGCATCTTCGCAATCACAGAAACGAAACCACTGGGTCATATCCTCTCTAAAGAAGGGATTGTTATTGATCCTGAAAGAGTAGAGACCATCATGAGAATACAACCCCCTGCAAATAAAAGGGCAATGCAATCTTTCTTCGGGAAGATTAATTTCGTTAGGAAATTTGTTTCAGGGTTCACAGAAATAGTACGTCCCATGCAGCTAATGATAAAAAAGGTCATTGTGTATAAGTGGAGCGATGAAGCTAAGAAATCATTTCAACGAATCAAGGAAGTCATCGCAGAAGCTCCTGCAATGGTCAGCCCCAATTTCAGTAAGGAATTCTTCTTGTACACTTTTTCTTCTGATATTTCATATGTCGTGATCCCCACTCAAAAAAATGATGAAGGTAACAAAGTCCCTATTTATTATATGAGCTCTAATCTTCAGGGAGCATAACTGAACTACCCAGACGTGGAGAAACAAGGCTTTGCGGTTTTTAAAGTCGTAAAACACTTCCGCCCTTATTTATTCAAGGCCAAGACTAAAGTAATCGTTCCCCATCTTGCTATAAGAGCCCTCTTCGTGCAGAAGGAAATGGGTGAATGGAGAGGGAATTGGATAACCACACTTCAAGAATTCAACCTGGAGATCAAGCTGGAAAAGATAGTTCGAGGGCAGGGATTGTGTAGGCTAGCAGCAGAAGCCTTGGTGGATAAAGAAGGTTCATCCGAAAAACCAGAAGCACAGAGCATGCAAAACGAACAAGTAAAACTCAGGGAGGAACCCCTATGGATTAATGAGACGCTGATATATGAACGTGAAGCGTCAGAAGCCCTTTTGGATCCTAAGTCGTGGTATTACGACATACGCTTCTATCTAACACGGGGATCATGTCCTCAACACATGGATGCATCACAAAGGAGAGCGCTCAGATTGAAATCTAATCAGTATCACTTGGCCAATGACACATATACATAAAAAATTATGATGGAATCAGGCTGAGGTGTTTGGAAAAGGATGATGTTGATCATGTCTTGAAATAAATGCACGACGGCCCAGCTGGTGGTCACTACGGCTAAGAGACCACTGCTCACAAAATATTAAGAGCTGGATATTATTGGCCCACAGTGTTTAGAAACTCACATGCCTACACTCGCAAATGCAAGGTGTGTCAAATCGCCGCAGGACGAGAAAGAAAGCCAGTTGTTTCCATTAGGCCTGTTATGATTTATTGCCTGTTCCAGCAATGGGGCCTAGACGCCATAGGCGAGATCACTCCAAACTATTTGCAGCTGCATAAGTATATACTCACAGCGACCAAATACTTCACTAGATGGACCGAAGCCATCCCGCTTCGGAAGGTAAATGAAGACGAGGTAATATCATTTGTTGAGAAATTTATTATCAACAGGTTTGGCATCCCTAATGCTCTCATATTTGATAATGCTTCTTACTTTTCATCACTGAAATTGACTGAATTTTCTATTGATAAATCAATTCACATAAGGTATGCATCAAACTATTACCCCCAGGGAAATGGAGTTGCAGAGTCCTCGAATAAAAATCTCATCCGCATAATCCGTAAATCTGTCGTCGACAACTAGAGGAGTTGGCACAATGCTCTAACAAACACCCTTTAGGCTGATAGAGGCACCCCAAAAGCGGCCTTAGGAAACTCCCCATACTTCCTCGTCTATGGACAGGATGCCATCTCACCTCCCAACGTTACCCTTCCCTCTCTACAGCTCTCCCAAGCTTCAAGAGGAACCCCTTCAGCCTTACTTCAAGAGAAGATCAACCAACTGATGAAGTTGGAGGAATTGAGAGATAAAGCCAGAATTAAATTCAGCACTCACCAAATGAGTGTGAAGAGATGGTTTGATCACCATCTAGCAAGAGATAAAGATTACCAAATAGGAGAGCTAGTCCTGAAATGGGACAAGTTGAATGAGCCAAAGGTAAACACACGAAATTCCAACACTTATGGTTGGGTCCATTCCAATTTGTGGAAAAAATTGGTCAAGGAACTTACAGATTGAAAACTTTACAGGGAGAAACTGAAAAACTCCCTGTTAATGGCCAACATCTCAAGAGATACTTCCAGTAGCCACCACATGGTGGTTACCTCCCGAGTAGGTTAGAACTCATTTTATTTTTGCTGTTATTTTAGTTACATTTCCATATATTCCTTTCTTGTTTCTGCAAAGTTTATTTTCCTTTTATTTTGAATTGCAGTCCTTTTCAGCCAACTGATTTCGGTCCTCCAGTCTCGTTTTTACCTTTTTTCAGATTTCCCCCATTCACCACCTTCATCTTTTGCCTCCTTCATTAACCTGTTGATGAATCTGCTGATCCTAAATCCATCATTACCTTGCAAATCAAACAAATTTTCAATGAGCCCATGAGAATTGGAAAATCAGAGGTGGAATTCAAATCGAAGCCACTCGTTAGCATCTATTTGGAACTAGGCAAGATCTGTTGATAACTTGGATACCTGGAGCATGTAGGGGCATCTTTATAAAACAAAAAATGCGTAACTACAATTGGACTGGCATGGAGGAACATTGCATTTTAAATAAATCCCACTTAGACCTAGCCTATACTTGCCTGTAAGGTTTGCAGTTATTCTCCATTGGTCCCATCCACCACACTAAATTCCCCAATACCTGTCATCTACAAGTATACCTCCTTTCATGGGCTAAGCTCACTGTCATATACCCTGTGGCAAATCCAATTGTGCGCTAGTGCTTGTGCCTGAAACTAGAAGGACTTATTTAAAACAAAATGAAGTGTCAAGTCCTTGTGCCAATCTGGAAGGACAGGTTGTTTGGGAAGCCGATTAGAGTAGGGAAAGTTGTTGGGCTCAAAGTACTGGTTGATACAGTAAGCCCAACCTTGCTTAAGCAGTTTAAAAATATGGCATGATCCATGATTGCGCCCCATGCAATCATATGAAAATATAACACTGAAATTCTTATATAAAGTGCAGATAAACATATCTACATCAAGTTTGATGAGCAATAAAGAGCTGAGGTACACACCTAAACAGGTATTGACAGAATAGTGATGGCCCCGAAAGGATTCTTGAAGGTAGAAAACAGGTAAAGCAAGGTCAATAAATCCCATAATACTACCATTGCAGAATGCCTGTCAAAACCCTATCAGTAAGTAGAAGATATTTGTCTGTATTCCACCTGAAGCAATTAAAGTTGAAGTGGAACCCATGTTTGTCCATCTATACAGTTTGCGTTTCAAATTTATCTTAACACCCTGATGTTCTATTGATCCAAGGTTTATTTAGAAACAGAGATAACTGCTTCAACCAGTGGTTCGCCATTTGTTGTGGCCACGACAACCACCCTATTAAAAATTTCCCTGGTAGAAATTTTGAATGGGTCCCCTAGAAGTTGATCTTGCACCCCTCCGAATGATTTGTTTTATCCCGGGGATTTTAACTCTTTGCGAAGTCAAATCTTCAATTTTTAAATGGTTAAGGCCCCCTTAATAAATCCCTGCTACATGATTCATCTATAACCCTTTCTAAGCCCTTCATTCATATCCTCATCGGGGCTTTTTCAACCCACAAAACCTTATATCGCATCATTATTCCCATCATAACTCTTTACAGCAGAAATACTTTGCAAAACATGCATAACTAATCCTTTTCTCCTATCGTAATTAACATTGTCACACAACGCTTACCATAATATACCGAACCCGGTGACTTTATTAACCATAATACATATATTTTGGGTCCGGGGCCCTTCGCATATCGCAATCGGCGGGAGTCAAAGCATATACATAAGGCCGATGCAATATAGTGGACCCGACAGGACTATAAAGTAAAATATATACGTTATCGGGTTCGCTTCCCCATCGCATATCGCAATTGCCAGGGTCCGGGGTTTATATATAAGGCAAACCATGATATACCGAACCCGCCAATAACTATCAATTCGAGTGCATAATTTTCCAAGTTCGGCCCTATGGTCGACCGCGGGTTTTCTTGTGCATTCCCTTGTATTGCGATAATACATTGTGGCCGGGGTTTTTCAAAGGGAAAGCTTATGTTGTGGATCCGAAGGGATTATTAAACGCGACTCATATATATTTCGAGTCTGATTTCCCTTATCGCTAATCGCAATCGGCAGTGGGCAAAAGTGAAGCACATGCGATATGCAAAAGGGTGATATGGCGGGCCCGACAATAATTATACGCCCATGTCCATAATTTTTCAAGTCTGGCCTTATGGTTGACCACAGGTTTTCCCCATGTATTCCCCTGTATTTTCGATAAAACATTCTGATCCCGGTTTTTAAAAGAGAGTCTTATACGGCAGACCCGAAAGGATTATTAACCACGGCTCATATGTATTTCGAGTCCGCCTCCCCAGTCGCTTATCGCAATTGGAAGTGTTCATTTTTTATACCTAAAGCGATTTGCGATACGGTGGACCCGCCAATAATTATAGGCTCGAGTATATAAGATTTGAAGTCCGCCTTACGGCCCAGCCACGGATATTCACGTGTTTTCCTGTGTATTCGATAAAATGTTGTGGTCCCGATTTTTTAAAAGAAAATCAGGTAAAGTGAATGGTCCGCCTATTGAAGCGTTGTCAATGGATTCTTGAATAATAATGAATATTATGGGCAACGAGAATAGAGGTTATAACAAGTTCAATGGCTTAATAATCATGATTTCTCTACATTGTGATATTAATAGAAATGGTGGTTGAATGCAAGGTTTGTTTAGAAGCATGTTTGGCATATTTCTCATAATCATAGCTAATATGAATTGTCTCTGCAGGCGAGGAGTAAAAGACGCATAAGCGGATCCGGAGAATTCATATATGTGGGTGTGTTCTGTTTAAAGAGCCGGCCTTTGGCATTCTCAGTAAGTTTCCATGCATTGCCTGTATATTCTGAAAGAGAAGTTGTCTCGAGTTTCATCATGAAGAGATGACACACAGTTACCCTCTTTTAATCAACATATGTTCATTCCCCTAAGAAACGAAGCGCTCCAACAGATATGCCTGCTACGTGTCAATGGTTACACCGACTGTTCTACATCTGTATATTCTGATTTGTGTATTGAAAAGAAGAGGGGGAGATGAAAGGTTAGGGGAAGACCGAAAGTCATTCCCGACTGCATAAGTATCACCTCCGGAGATGAGAGGAGGAATTTTTTTGGGCAGAACAACTTTTGATTTATTCTGAATAAAGAAGATTCTTTGGTCGATAAAGAGCCTTTTGTTTCAGATTTATTTTCTCTGCTTTCATGTGTTTAGAATCACAGTGTTGTTGCTGGCATAAAGATAAATAGGATTTGATATTGATAGGTTAGTTGTTTCTCTTTGTTTATTTAATTAAAGTCTTCTTCCAAGAAGCAATCTTTCAACACACATAATAGTTTACGGGGTCCTTTAAAACCCAGCGGAACTAGCCATTCCAAACGAAAGTAGATCTAATTGGGGTTTGCAATCGAGTCAGTTCCCCTTGTTGGCATAGCAAAAATTCGTCATGCCAACACCTTCACAACAAAATGGCAACTCCACTGGGGACTTCGTCTAGTGCACCCTAGAAAGGTAGTTGCTATTAAGGGAGAGGTTGAAAAACTTCTAAAGGCTGGTTTCATCTACCCCATTCCATTGACAGATTGGGTTTTTAACATTGTCCTAGTAACTAAGAAACAAAGAACTATCAACGTTTGTGTTGATTACCATGATATCAATCGAGCTTGTCCCAAAGACAATTATCCAACTCCTTTTATCGATCAAGTCATTGATGAATGTGTTGGGAGTGAGATTTTTTCTTTTATGGACGGTTTTTTCTGGCTATAACCATATCAACATTCTTCCCATTGATCAACATAAAACCGTTTTTATCTGTCCATGGGGGACCTTTGCCTATAAGAAAATCCCTTTCAATTTGAAAAATGTTGGTGCTACCTTCCAACGAGCGATGTCTTATGCTTTTCATGAAATCAAACACATCTTTCAACCATATCTTGATGACTTATCAACTCATTCTGTTAAGCGTCCAGTCATCTTGACCACCTACGAGCGATTTTTCTACGTTGCGGACATTACAATTTCTGTTTGAATCCACGTAAGTGTGTCTTCTGCGTTGAATCTAATCGTCTCCTAGGATTTTTTGTGTCAAAGGAAGGCATCCAGATTAATCCCCTCAAAGTTGAGGGCACTGTAAACTTACCCCCTCCATCATCTTTACATCAGTTGCAGAGTTTGTAAAGGAAAGCTAATTTCATTCATCGTTTTGTACCTAACTACGCTGAGCTTTCCAAGGGATTTACTCGTTTGCTGAAAAAGGGGATCCCATTTATATGGGATGAAATCGCTCAATGATCTTTTGATGCATTAAAGAACACTCATTAGTGCCCCTTTGTTGCATCCCCCTGATTATTACCGCGATTACTTCTTGTACTTGGCCACAGCAGATAGTACTATTGCCATGGTACTAGTGCAAGACGATGATGATGGAAATGAACACGTGATCTACTTCTTAGGTCAGAATCTCATTGATGCCGAAACTTGATATGCCCATGTCGAGAATCTTGGTTTAGCTGTCGTTCACATTGTTCAGCGCTTTCGCCATCATATTATTTTACGCAAAACCACTGTCATTTCTGACTACAACCCCATGACCTATATTCTAACATGTCAGTTGCTAGGGGGGAAATACTCTAAGTGGATTGTTATCCTTCAAGAGTTTTATTTGGAGCTTTCTACCGCCAAATTAAATAAATCGTTGGTTTGCATTGAATTGTTTTGTGACCTTCCCTCTGCAACCACATCTACTGCTTTCAACAAGTACATTCCTGACAAGACTCTCTTTCTCATCAACACTCTTGACGCATGGTATGGGGAGATCATTGTCTATATCCAAACCCAAACTTTTCGATCAAAGTTGTCTAATTCTGAACGTCTTCGTATTCGACATCAATCCCAACCCTATCGAATCATTGGCGATACTTTGTACCATGTTGGTGTTGATTCTATCCTTCGTCAATGTTTGACACTCGAAGAAGCCGAGAGATTTCTCAATGACTACCACTCTGGGGCTTGTGGTGGTCACATGTCTGGGTATGCTATTGCTCAAAAGATCCTTTGTGCTAGGTATTTCTAGCCATCCATTTTTAAAGATTGCATCTTGGCAGTCTAAAAGTGCCACACTTACCAGATTTACAACCATAAACAACGTGCCCCACCCACACCCCTCTACCCAGTTATTACCGTCGAACCCTTTGCTAAATGGGGGATTGATTTCATGACATGTTCCCCTTGCTTGTCCTGGGGGCATGGTGACATCATCGTCGTCGTTGATTCTTTTATTAAATGGATCGAGGTGATGCCCACACATGCAGTTGACAGTAAAACTTCTGCTCAATTTCTTTTTAACCTTTCCATAGCCCGATTTGGTGTCCCTCAAGCCACGGTTATTGATCATGGATGGCAGAGCTTACCGCTCAGTTGGGTTTGCGTCACGACAACTCAACCCCTTATTATCCACAGACCAATGGCCAAGTTGAAGCAGTCAACAAAGTCTTGGTTACTATGCTTCAACGCACCATTGGGATGCATAAATCAAATTGGAATCATATGTTATTTATGGCTCTTTGGGCTTACCGAATTGTGGCTAAGGCTACCACTGGATTCACACCCTTTCAGTTGGTGTATGGTCTGGAGGCAACTCTTCCAATTGAGCGTGAAATTCCTTCATTGAAACTAGTTGTTGAATTATTCCCGGATACTTCACCTGAAGAGGAACGTTTACTTTACCTTGAAAGGCTCAATGAAACCCACTGCTTCACAGCATTAGTAATTGAAGCCCAAAAAAAACAGGTCAAGGCTCAATATGATAAAATTGTTTCTCCTCGTGTTTTTGCTGAAGGTGACTTGGTCTTACTTTATTATTAATTCGATGATAAATTGGGAGCTAGGAAAATTGAACCAATGTGGCATGGGCCTTACATTGTCAAGTGAGTTCTACAAAAAGGTGCCTACGAGTTAGTGGACTATGAACGAAATTCTTTGGCTGAGCCCTGAAACAGGTTTTACTTGAAGAAGAATTATGCGTGATCATCTGTGTAGATACTTATGTACATTAGTGTGTGTTTTCATTAGTGTGTAGTGTGATTTTGGTGTGTTAGTTTGCTTTTGCAAAACTTTTCCTATGCTTTCCTTGTGCTCTATTTGGTTTGCAGATGTCATCCAACTATTACGTTGGTTTTGCTGATGGTGCTTGTCGTAGTACATGAAATCTATCTTCTGTTGCATGGGAAATCCATGACCCTAATGGTGAGTTAGTGAATTTGCAAGGTATATGTTTAGGTCGGACAACTAATAACATTGCCGAGTATAGTGCGGTCATCGAACTTTTGTCAAAAGTCATCGCTCTTGGCATTAGGGAGTTAATCGTAAAACTTGATTTGCAACTCATTGTACTACAACTTAATGGACAATATTCAGTTAGAAACCCTCAAATTTTGAGAATGTATTTGTGTGTTCGTTTATTGGAACGAGAATTTGATTTTATTACTTATCATCACATTCCAAAACACATGAAAACATTAACAGATGCATTGGCTAACTATGTGTTAGATAAACATTTGCGAGCCTTGTAAATCATAGAACATCACACATCATATATGGTAAACATGAATATATATATATATATATATATATATATATATATATATATATATATATATAGCGAGTGTTTACAAAAGAGTTTGCTACATCAAAATAACAAAACTTGTGTTCCGAGACACACAGTTTTACAAGCCTACATAGTGCAGAAAATAAACTAGAAGTTGATTATTTTCCCACATGGTTCTCATGATAGCACGAGACAATCCTAATCACTCGCCCCTACAACTGATGCAGTTTGGCGAATACTCTTATTGTGTGCCTCTGATAGGGCAATGGCACCTCATCGATCGAGGCATACTCTGGAATTCCCCTAGTCAAGCTTTCCAAGTTCTGCTCAACCTCAACGATGGGATCTGCTCCCTCTACATAGGGGGAAGCATCTTCGATTTGGCATGCTACCCGCCTAGCTATTGGAGAAACCCCTGGAGGCTTCTCTGGTCCCATATCTTCACAACATTACAAATAGAATCTTAGTACACATAAAAAAAATGATATAAACTTTAAAAACTTCAAAAATAGTTTTTACCTTAATCAGTCCATTGTTCCCCGAGAGGAAGTGGAAGATCTGGATCTCCTCGGAAATCCATCCCTGCATAGGCCCAATCATCGACCATGATTAGCTGCTGACATAGCCATCCGAAGAATGTTGAAGGGAAAGACATCTGTTGATCGCCCCCATGTCGCAGCATCAACTCTCCCCATCTGAGAAAACATGGATATCTAGGGGCTGGTGGTTCCACTTCCAGCCACTAGTAACGAAATAATGGCACACGTTCAAGTATGAACGTCACCAGAATAGATCTAAAGCCAAATTGTTTTAGATTTCCCCTCTTGCACTTGGTTAATTGGCGTTTAACGCATGCCAATAAACCTTCACACCAATTGAATAACGTGGGATTTAGGCATTAGATCACATACTCGAAGTGAGACTTTGATGCCTCATGCAATGCTTGCGCCCCTACTATTTGGGCCATAGTGTGAAGGATGCTTCGGAATGGAAGATTTTCGATGGTTGTTATGTTGATATTCCCGCTAGTTCCCCTTTTTCCTCTCGGACAATGTCTTGCAATGAGCATGTATGTACTTTCTCCTCCAGATCATGACCCAGATAGTTGTACCCGTTGTCCCTTTCTGGACAACCCGATAATAAAGTAGATGTGGGCGACCTCTATTTCAAGCTCTTGGTCCCCAAACATAAAGAGTTGGCGATCTACATCCCACCAACTGATCAAATGCTGCAATAGTTTGGGTTGTGCTTTGATCCCGAGAATCATGAACAATTTGAGCAGTCCACATGCTCGAAGGGCTTCGATACAATCATCATCCTGCATTGCATAGTGGTCCTCAACTTCATGACCCCTCTTTCCACTCAATCACCATTTCGGATTGGTTTTTCTGCAAAACATCAATAAACCAACATTTTATGAGCATCCATGGAGACAAAAATCGGGATTAACTATTTTTCATGGAGGATTTCACTTCAAATTTTTTACCTCGACGCCAACGCATCTATTTCAGAATTTTTCCGCACTACCAGCGCGAGTGCCTAATTGGCCTCAAGGTGAGCAATGCAACCCCAATGGGTGAAACCTGCGTTGATCACCCACGATGTACATTTTCGAAAAATACTTCTTACGTCCTATCCTATAGATGAAAATACTTAAAATGACTGCCAAAATGAAGAGGAAAGACAGATCTATTACCTGTAACAAACGACTCAACAAATGGTGTCCCGGATTGCGTGTGCTCCTTGCCTGAAATTCGAGGTAAAATGAGGCAAAAATGCTCCCACAAGTGCAAATTGGTAACATGGTAAAAATTGTTTACTTTTTTCCTTACTTGTAGTTTTTAAATATTTTTACCAAATTAGGACATATTTCACTCATTTTTTATATATTTCCTCGAAAGCAGTAATGTGCATTTCCTTGTGCAGCGACAGGTCATATCTTCCAAACGATGGTGATTAACTTTAACTGATTCAACAAGTTGTATTTTATAACTTTTTCAGACTCGTCAAAAATAAACGAAAAAGTGACCCCTGGAATCATCTTCAAGCTCTTTTCTAACTCTTGAAAAATGAAAAGATCGTTGAGTACTTGTCTTTTCGAACTCGTTAAATTAAATGAATTGACGTCGTCCCAGTATACATTTACCCCTTTTTCAGGTTGGGATTGACTATTTATGAAAAAGGAACACCTTGATCAACTTCGTCAAGAGGTTCTCTCAAATATTTTTTTCTACCTTTTTGAGTTCAAGAGACAAATTACGAAAAGGGACCTTTGGAGTTTTATTTTCACTTCTTTCTCAAACTCTCTAAACATGAAATAGATGTCGAGTTCCCTCTCCGTCGAACTCGTAAAACTTAAACGACATAGGACTTGTCACCATGATGAGACTGAGTTCCTCCTTCCTAGGGCTCGTAAAACTTACTAGGATGGATTCATCTTAAGTGTGAACTTATATGGCAAGCATATGCAATCCCCTTCAAGCTTGCGATAAAAAAGAAATATGGGGTACTCACTAGAAATGGTGGGGGAAAAAGTGAAAGTGTCCATCTCGTGTATCTTGTAGAGGCAACATGTCTCTCTTGAACATGACACTCATCCATTACTCATGTCGGGTTTGGGATATCCTCACTTCGCCACTTGCCTTCCTGGGTTTGGGAAATCCATTTTTCCTCTCATCTGATCATGTTGTTCCATCATCACGACTTTTGATCCTATGTTGGGTCCAATGTTGCCAAACTCCGGAGTCGTGTTGTTGATATGTTTAAAATAAGTCATATATTTAGTTCTTTACCGCCTGTACACTATCTGACTTTCTGCCAAGGTCCTGAATTGTATTTGTTCATGCTACTACATCCTTCGTTTCGTGCCGATGATATGGGATTCATTATGGCCCTCCTTCAACGGATCACTTCCTGTCGACTTCAGCTCATTATCTAGAAAGATGATCTAGAAACTCACTTCCAGTACCTTAGAGCTTGCATGCCTCAATGGCAAGTTCTTCGCATTCGACGATAGGTTTACATCATTGACCTTCGATCGAATGACCTCACGGGTGTTCGACTTCAGTCCCATTATTCAAACTCTTGGATTGTGTTTATTGTACCTTGAGATCCATTATCATTATTGGTGGTTTCTCTCGTGCCTGTTAACAGTTTACATCATTGAATGGTAATCAAGTGGTTTTCTATCAAGTTCGACTTCGACACATCTATTCACATGTTAGAATTCGTACATTGATCGGGTCGAGACGAAGCGCAAGACCCTGGATTTTGTCTGATAGAATCTAGGTTGTGTGGTTATGAGTTATTCATGATTATATACATGTTTCTGCTAAACAGATAGTTGCGACCATATTGTGGGTCCCCATTTATGATCATTTCTATTCGGATGGTTGCGACCATGATCCGGACTTAAACACGAATGCAACAAATTACAGAAATAACCATAAACACATATATGCAACAGAAATAATACTTCATTTCATTAATGTAAAATACTGAAATATGCTTACAAACAGTAATGGAAATAAACCAGCTAGGGCGATGGTAGCTTATCTCTGAGAAGAGATGTGGTGGCTACATGCCTTTGAACTATGTTACAATGAGGCTCAAAGGTCTATTTATTGTTGAGAAACAATGGAAAACCCTTAACACTCCAAAACCTAACCCTAGAAGATGAAACGCCAAACTGTGGGACCCATTTGGGTAAATTGGTACATCAACTTCCCGGGGTCGTAACTTTGGCATACAATTTTCGTTTGACGCGTACAATAGCTCATTAGAAAGATCTATCCGAGCACTACCACTTTGGGGAGGGCAACATCGGTCCATGAGCCCATGTGGCCCCCAAATTTCCCTAAAAAGGTCGTTTAGGGCCTCAAAACGGCTCCAGAAGTTCAGGACCCGAAAAAATTGTTAAAAATAGTAAGTTGTGCTACAATAAGGAAACTGAAAATGCTAAGAGAAACAATGGTGGGGGTCCAGGTGGACTTGGCAAGTGGCCACCAATATCCACCTGGATCATTCCTCCCCCCTTAGGAAGCAGTGGTCCCCATTATGTTGAGTTCCTTCATGAGATGAGGAAACTTTTGCTAAATTTGGTCCCTGGTGAGCCACTTGCCCTGGTGAAGGAGTTGGCCTGCTTTGAAAACTTGACACAGTTGGATATTCTATTGGCGAGTGTTCTTGATCTGTGTGCCCATGATCCGATCAGTTGCATCTTATTCCGTGCAATCTGGATTTAATTCTGTTGGTGTGAGCTGTTCTACAATGTCGAATGTGTCTAGCAATGGTGGAAAGTATCGCTGAAGGTGGTCCACATTGAACACTGGGTGCAAGCCAAGGAATGGGGGAATGCTGAGCTCAAATGCATTGTCTTCCATAGCCTTAGTAATGGTGTAAGGACCATAGCAGATTAGTCTTAGTTTCCGATAGGCTCCAGTAAGGCGTTCCTTTTGCAAATGCAACCAGACTTTGTCGCCCACCTGAAACTTGTGTGGCACCCGATGTTGATCATGTCGTTGCTTTTACTTGGCATTTGATTTCTCCAGAATGTCATGGACCTGCTGGCGAATATGTTGGATGTGCTCAATGAAGTTGGTTGCCTTGTCTATTTCAGACTGGACATCAGCCGAATCTGTGTGAGTAGCTGCAAGTGGCATGGCCACATCAATGGGGCATAGTGGCTAGAATCCCAAGCCCACCTGAAAAGGGTTGTGGCCAGTCGAGCTGTGAAGAGC
>APFE030836286.1:194255-207947 GCA_000404065.3 Pinus taeda | reverse complement strand
CCAGCTAGGGCGATGGTAGCTTATCTCTGAGAAGAGATGTGGTGGCTACATGCCTCTAAACTGTGTTACAATGAGGCTCGAAGGCCTATTTATTGTTGATAAACAATGGAAAACCCTTAACATTCCAAAACCTAACCCTAGAAAATGAAACGCCAAACTGTGGGCCTCATTTGGGTAAATTGGTACATCAACTTCTCGGGGTTGTAACTTTGGCATACGATCTCTGTTTGACTCGTACAATAGCTCGTTAGAAAGATCTATCCGAGCACTACCACTTTGGGAAGGGCAACATCAATTGATGGACCCACGTTGCCCCCAGATTTCCCAAAAAAGGTCTTTTAGGGCCTCAAAACGACTCCGGAAGTTCAGGACCCGAAAACTGCTAAAAATAGTAAGTTGTGCTACAATTAAGGAAATTGAAAAAGCTAAGAGAAACAATGGTGGGGGTCCAGGTGGACTTGGAAAGTGGCCACGAATATCCACCTGGATCAAACCATGCTGAGGATCCTTACACATGATCCATCTTATTCGGATGGTTGCATCCATACCACGGATTCATGTATCGTTAGATGCCTATTCCTGTATTGTTAGGCATGATCATCAAAGATCAGATATGTATATGTATATACTTGATTTGCAGGTCTCCTAATGGTGTTATTCTCGTCCTTGCACTAACTTGTAAAGCATCTCAGTCGTCACTCCCTATTCTTCCTTCATGCTTTAGGGGGCATCTGTTACACAATGTTTTTTCATGTCTCCTTTTCATTTCCTATGCCATATCCCGAAGTGCCAAAACATTTACTACTATGCAGAATATCCACCATGATATGCAGACCAAAACCTCCCTAAAGAATCAAAGGAAAACTACCCTGAAATCATTCTAGAGAAAATTTCCTTACAACTTAATTTCTGGCATCAGCACGTTTTGCTTCACTACCTGCCCATGCTGATGGTAGGTTGCTCAGTTATACACTCGCACTGTCAGCACATTTTTTCATAGGAAAACTCGCACTGGCCTCCTTCTAGCAGATTTTCCCAAACTAGAGGAGAAGCTTCGTGATCTAGAGGCTTCCAAAACGATGAGTTGGATGTTGTTCGTTGTGAATGTGGTCGAATTCTCCCAATATTACTCTTTGATCTTATCCCTATGAGCTTCCTCCTTGAGATGTGGGCCTTCCTCTATATTTGGTGAGGTCCTAACTCCCTCTCCCTTCCTATAAATTCACCCCATTCCATTCCCAAATGGTTGGTCATGGATTGTCGCATCCCTATGCTAATATTATGCTTACATGCTTCCCATTTCTAGATTGGAGGAGGAGTCCTTGAAAAGTCTTTTCTTGGACTTGGACATCCACCCAAAGGAAGGCCTCAACATCAATGCATAGGTTGTATGCTTCCCTTTTTAATTTCTTAATATATACAACTGTTGGTTCACTTTCCATAAATGTTTGTGTTGATGCTTCATTTATCTTAATGCTCCTTGATCTGTTAAGTGGATTACATTTGAATGATGTTGGTTGCACTTTTATGCTTTGTTGTCTTCTTGGTATCTTGTGCTTCAAACACCATGAACAACAAGGATTGAACCTGAGGGAGTGAGCGATTAATATCTTCAACAAAGGAATACATCATAGCATCAGAACGAGGTTGGTCTCCTTCATTTTCTTTAATTTCGATTATATTCTAGGAAAATGTCTTGTAGATTGTCTTGTCTGTTGCTATACCCACTCATTGGGCTAGAGGGATCGTCTCTGTCCGCAAAGAGGATTTTCCTTCACAACAAACCCTATGGGTAACAGATACGGGAGTACCCTATTGGCCAGAGATCCCTCAACCCCAGGGGCCCACTATCTCAATTCCTCGCCCTAGGAGCTAAAATAGGGTGGAAAGAGTTGGTTCTATTTTCTCTATCAACGATGCCCCTTATCCAGAGGGGGCACATCTATTAGTGCAAGCTTCTCTCTGAAGACCAAGAACTTTCCTTTCGGTAATGCCTTGGTGAGAATATATGCAATCTGTTCATATGTTTAAATGTGATGGAGTTTAACAACTCCTATTTTCACTATGTCTTGAATAAAGGGATATCAACATAGTTTCATTGCATAGATCTTCTCATTCTGAATCTACTGCAACTTGAATGGGCTAAAACGGACTTCAGATGAAGAAGTTATCGCAAAAAGAAGGTTACCTTTATCCTTTGAAAATGGAGGCATTTCTTCTAAAAATGGCCTAAAAGGCTCCTTAAGTAAATCGCATCGCAAATGTGCAAAGGGGTGGACTTAAGGCCAGGGCGAAAGGACACTCGATCAACGATCTCCAACTCATCACATCAGAGGTAGACATGTATGCGATATCGGGACCCTAGACTTGCGATAATGTGATTATGCGATTGCGATAATTGGCGATCGGAGCGTTTGGCCGATCGACAATCGTAGGAGCAAGGACATAGACCCCCGCTGATGCGACATGCGAGGTGCGATCTCGACGATCAGTGGATCGACAAATCGGCGATCGGGTGATCAGTGATACCCGATACAAAGGATCGTTGGGAACACAACTTGCGATAAGCCGATAAGGACTCGACCCAATGGGAATTATAAGCCCAATTGCATAAAATTTCAAATCCGACTTTTTCGGATTTTCTTTGTATCAACGCATTTCCATTATAAAACCGAAATACAAAGGAAATGACCCGAAGCGACAAAGCCAGACCCAAAAGGTTTATAGATGCGGCTTTGGGTTGTTTGAGTTCTGTGGTAAGCGGGATTTCAGGCGGGCCTCAAGCGGTAAGTGGTATTGAACGGGCTCTGCCCGATCCCATACACTGGCCGACACGTGGCATGGCGGAGGAGAGAAAAAACCACCTTTTAGGGCAGGTAATCTCTGTGCACATAAACCACCCGAAATGGATGTCAGTCATTGGATCGAAGATCACGCAGATCAACGATGGGCTTGCGATAGCCATAAAAAGGCGGACCTGATAGGGATTTTAAGCACAATCCTATATTATTTGAAGCCCGGGATTTTGCACCCGATAGTGTATTTTTGGTAAAACTTTGTGTATTGGAATTTTGTTCCATTTTCGGGTTTTCGCCTGAAGAAAGGGCTCGATCCCTTTGTAACTGACCCTGATCATTGTGCCACGCTGCAAGCGGGCGTTTTATAAACAATGATGCGTTTATAACGTGCAAAGCCACAGAGCCAAAAGCCAGAGGGCCAGATGAAGAGATAGAGGAATGATTATATGCAGAGAAACGGACAGGAAGCCGCAGAGTCAGAAGAATGCCTCAAAGAAGCCAAAGAGCTCAATTGACAAGGTAGCGGGAAGCGCAGGCAGCTGACGGAGTTTTTGGAGTCGCTTGGAGGTCGAGCGAAAAAGAAAAGAGTTGAAAGTTGCTGAGACAGTCGCTTGGAGGTCGAGCAAACTGCTGATAGGTCACAGAGCCAGAGCCAAGAGCCGAAAGCCAGAGCCAAAGCCACGAGCCAAGAGCCGAAAGCCAGAGCCAGAGCCAAAGCCGAGAGCCAAAGCCAGGGCTAGAGCTAGAAAGTCGGAGAGCTTCAGAGCCAGGGATAAGATGGTGTTCTAAGCCCATTCTGTTCAATGTAAACTAGTGGAGTTGAGCGTGGAGCTTGTAAAAAGACTTTGCCATAATCCCAGAGAGCCTAGTCGAGTTGACTAGAGCTCAAGGAGACGTAGCCCAAGAGTTTTGGGTGAACTCCATATGATATTGTTGTTATGTGTGATTGCTTGTTGTTGCATTGTATTTGCTGCTTTATTTGTTGTTATATGTTTTATATCAGTTCAAGCAAATAAACTTAAGGCACGTAAACAATTTAAAAATAAACACAAGCATAGACCTATTTCAAGCATTATTAATTCCACAATAGGTTAATCATAACATCTTGGGAATATTTAAGCTTTGGAAGTGGGAGAGGTTTTTGTAAGCTTGACAATAAGCTTTTAGTGCCCCATTTTCAAATCAGGTGGTATCAGAGCTTAAGTTTGATTAACCCCACCTTCAAAGAAGGTATATCAGAATGCTTGATTGACAAAGCAAAGATTGCTCGTCTAAAAGGTGTTTAAACAGTCAGAGGTTGATTGTATGCTTGTTTGCAGACTAACTATTGTTTGAGTTTGCAGAGGTGAAGGGAAAGCTATTGATAGCTCAGTCCAGGAAGGACAAGAAGGAAGAAGGGCTGCAGGCATTCTTCTATCCCCAAGGACCTCAAGGCAATCCTTAAAGCACAAGAGGTTTGTTGCAAAAGGTTGCTTGAATAAGCTCTCTATTCATCTTATTTGAAGTTCTTTTGTTCATTGGCATAGTGACTACTTCTACAAGTGAGTCCTCAAATTCTGCTTTCTTCACAAGATTCTTTGATGAAGCCAAGAAGCAAGACTTGTTCACCATGATGGATATGGTGAGCGAAATGTATGAGGATGGAAGGAAGAATAGCATACTTAGAGAGCAGTTGAATTCCATTGAGGAAGAGAAGCAGTTTCTTTCTGACAAATTGCAAGAAATGGAGAGGCAACTTCATATTGCAAATATGAACCTAGAAAGGATCCATGAGTTGGAGACACAGCTCTTTGTTGCCAAGGAAGCCTTGCTCAAGTATCAGCTTGAAGAAGAGGTAAACAATTCAAATTCTTCTAAGAATGCTTATATTGGTTCTTTTGAAAAACACACCAAAGGCACAGGTTCCAAGCTAATGTCCAAGATGGGGCATGAAGGAAAAGGCTTGGGCAAACACGCACAAGCTATTGTTGAGCCAATAATAGTTGAGGAAAGGCCTAAGTATTTGGGTCTTGGCTATGGACAGTCTTATGGAGAAAGTTTCAACGCTGCCATGAAAGCCATTGAAACAGCTCCAAGAAGTTGCATTGCAGGTCTTCTACCTCAAGAGTGTGAAGATTGTATTCAGGAGGAATGCAATAGCTTGAAACATCATTTGTACGATGCAGATGTTCAAAAGCACACACTTGAACCAGAGAGTTGTGGAAACTCTAACAGCCTTGAAGAGATTGATGGTGTTCCAAAGGGAGCCACTTCTTCATTTGATTCACCTCCTCATGAAGCCAACAAAGGAAAAGAATCGCATGTTCAGCGTGGTAAATTTCTACATAGATATGGGAAAAGAATTGCATGTTCCTTTTGTGGTTTGGATAACCATAATGTTTCTAGATGTTGGAAGAGAATGGCCACATACAGGAAACTTTTGAAGGAAAGGAAGCAAGAAGCCAAAGGTCCATTGGACAAGGCAAATCATGATGTCAAGAGGATGCACATGTGTTGCACTTACTTCCATAAGCAAGGGCATCTTGCTGAAAATTGTTGGACTCTAAATCCAACAATGCTTCCACGAAACTTGAAAAAGGTGGAAAGAGGGAATGGCAGAAATAGAAAGAAAGTTTCCATGGATGATGTGTTTCAGGATGTTTCACATGTTGATGCTGATGGACAGACAACGAAAAGACCTTTGAAATGGATTGGTAAGAAATGGTTAGAGTTCTTATCCAATTAAGATTGCATGTTTATTGATGCATCTATTTGCATTTCTTTGTCAATCGAGTGCAAGTTGCAAGTTTTTACCAAGAAAGTGAATGGAAAAAGTTGAGTAGGAGACTCATTTTATTGTTGCAACATTATATTTCATTTCAGCTTCGAAAGTACAGTGTGCTTAAGCGAAAATTGAAGTATGAAATGCATGCATGAGAATGATGTGAATGAACACAGGGATGTTGATGATTTCCTTGTATTTGAACATGTATGTGTAATTAACTTGAAGGGTTGGTTGCTTTGGCATGCACGTAATATTGACTTGAGAAAAGTTGATTTGGTCTCCAAGATGGAGATAATGATGAAGTTTTTCATCTTTTGAAAAAGATTCCTAATGGTCTTTTTCTACATGCTTGACTTGAAGGGTCATTTGTTTTAAATGCATGTTTTGTGGGCTTGTTATCTAGTTCATCATTTGTATACAGATTTAAGACATGAAGGTATTCACAAGATGTGAAAATCTGTTTCTTTTGTTGAAGCAGGAGTTTTAGGCCATCCAGTTGTTGTCTGTATTTCTGTTGTTGTTAACAATTGTTGTTGGCAGCTTTTCAAATAGATACGAATGAAAATTTTGTGGAGCATATGTACTTCGCATTTATTTGAGCCACCTTGGATCAATGATCAAGGCAAAGAAGTTCAAACTACCTTCTGTGACCATCTCAGCAGGAGTTCTGCATGAAGTCAAGGAGGAAAACAGTTCTTCCCAAGAGGACTAGCACATCCAAGAAGGAGAGTGGTCAAAGACTTTGGTTCAAAGGCACTATGCAAGAGAAGTGTATGGAGGCTGAAAGAAAAGGGTGTTGTTACTCATTCACTGTTCAGATCAGTATATTAGTCTTTTGGAGACCAAAAGTTCTTTTAGTGGGAAGGCGTGATCCAAAATGGATCTTGGATAGACTTCTAAGTCTGAAGTGTTCCTCACAGAGGAAAATGGAAATCCAAGGATGCTCTTCAAAATAGTCACATTGCATAGATCTTCTCATTCTGAATCTACTGCAACTTGAATGGGCTAATATGGACTTTGGATGAAGAAGTTATCGCAGAAAGAAAGTTGCCTTTGTCCTTTGAAAAAGAAGGCATTTCTTCTAAAAATGGCCTAAATGGCTCCTTAAGGAAATCGCATTGCAAATGTGAAAAGGGGTGGACTTAAGGCCAGGGCAGAAAGACCCCCAATCAGCGATCTCTGACTCATCGCGTCGGAGGCAGACATGTATGCGATATCAGGACCCCAGACTTGCGATAATGCGATTGCGATTATGCGAATGCGATAATCGGCGATCGGAGCGATTGGCCAATCGACGATCGGAGGAGCAGGGACATAGACCCCCTCCGATGCAATACGTGAGGTGCAATATTGGCGATCAGCGAATCAGCAGATCGGTGATCGGTTGACTAGTGATCCCCGATACAAAGGGTCGTTGGACACGCGACTTGCAATAAGCCGATAAGGGCTGGACCCGATGGGAATTATAAACCCGATTGCATAAAATTTGAAATCCGGCTTTTTTAGATTTTCTGTGTATTAGCGCATTTTCATTATAAAACCGAAATACAAAGGAAATGACTCGAAACGGTAAAGCTAGACCCGAAAGGTTTATAAATGCGGCTTTGGGTTGTTTGAGTTCCGTGGTAAGCGGGATTCCAGGCGGGCCTCAGACAGTAAGTGGTATTGAACGGGCTCCGCCCGATCCCATACACTGGCTGACACGTGGCATGGCACAGGAGAGAGAAAACCACCTTTTCGGGCAAGTAATCTTTGTGCACATAAACCACCCGAAATGGTTGTCAGCCGTTGGATCAGAGATCACACAGATCAACGGTGGGTTTGTGATAGCCATAAAAGGGCGGACCTGATAGGGATTTTAAGCGTGATCCTATATTATTTGAAGTCCGGGATTTGCGCCCGATAGTATATTTTCGGTAAAACTCTGTATATTGGAATTTTGTTCCATTTTCGGGTTTGCGCTTAAAGAAAGGGCCCAATTCCTTTGTCACTGCCCCTGATCATTGTGCCATGTTGCATGTGGACGTTTTATAAACAATGATGCATTTGTAACGCGCAGACCCAGAAGCTAGAGGGCCAGATGAAGAGACGGAGGAACGATTATATGCAGAGAAACGGACAGGAAGTCGCAAAGCCGGAAGAATGCCTCAAAGAAGCCAGAGAGCTCAATTGACGAGGTAGCGGAAAGCGCAGGAAGCTGAGGGAGTTTTTGGAGTCGCATGGAGGTCGAGCAAAAAACCAGAGAGCTGAAAGTTGCTGAGGCAATTGCTTGGAGGTTGAGCGAACTGCTAATAGCTCACAAAGCCAGAGCCAAGAGCTGAGTGCCAGAGCCAGAGCTGAGAGCCAGAGCCAAAGCCAAAGCCAGAGCCGAGAGCTAGAGCCAGAAAATCGAAGAGCTTCAAAGCCAGGGATAAGATGGTGTTCTAAGCCCATTGTGTTCAGTGTAAACCAGTGGAGTTGAGTGTGGAGCTTGTAAAAGGACTTTTCCATAATCCCATAGAGCTTAGTCGAATTTACTAGAGCTCAAGGAGACGTAGCCCAAGAGTTTTGGGTGAACTCTATATTATATTGTTGTTATGTGTGATTGCTTGTTGCTGCATTATATTTGCTGCTTTATTTGCTGTTATATGTTTTATATTAGTTGAAGCATATAAACTTAAGGCACATAAACAGTTTAAAAATAAACACAGGCATACACCAATTTCAAGCATTATTAATTCCGCAATTGGTTAATCATAATATCTTGGGAATATTTAAGCTTTGGAAGTGAGAGAGGTTCTTATAAGCTTGACAAGAAGCCTTTAGTGCCCCATTTTCATGTCATAGACGGATCCCACTCTTGTTGTCACTATATATCACTGTAGTGTTTAGGACCTTCTCAAATAGCTCTCCAAAGAGCTTACTCAACAAAATTGCTTCGCAACTAGTCATGCTAGCGGCAATGTATTCTGCTTTAGCGGTGCTCAATGCTACAGAGTTTTGTTTCCTACTCATCCAGGATATCATGGCAGATCCAAGGCTAAAGCAACATCCAGATGTACTTTTTTTGTCGATAACATTTCCTTCCCAGTCAGCATGAGTGTATCCATGAAGTTGAACATCTCCGGCAGAATATCTCAGACCAAATGTGATCGTCCCATGCAAATATCTCAATACGTGTTTGGCAACGATACAATGTGCATGGAGAGGCTCGGTCATGAATTGACTCAATGTGTTTACTTCATACCATATGTCTGGATGGGTGTTCAGAAGGAACATTAGAGCCCCAATTAGTTGTCTATACTTGGATGGATTTGCCAAATTGGGTCCTACAGCTTCTCTACATAACTTCTTGAAGTTGATTTCCATCAGTGTATCCATGGATTTGCATTCAGTCATTCCAAATCTTTCCAGCAACTTCAGAACGTATTTTCCTTGTGAAAGGAAAATCCCATCAAGCCTTTGCCACACCTCAAGGCCTAGAAAGTAGTGCACGAGACCAAGGTCCTTCATCTTGAATTTAGAGGCTAGCTCCCTCTTACATTCAATCATCAGAGGCTCACTACCTAACGAGAATAAATCGTCAACATATAAAACCAAAATCAATGGTTGTTATACAGGAAAATGACCTCCTCACCAGCTCAGAGGAGAAAGACATGATGACTGAAAGATTGATCGAGTTCACAGGCCCAATTGTCAAGCTAACGTTGTCTAGACACTAGCAACCTACTTTATAAAGCTTCCTAGCAAGGCTAAGGTTGCGTTAGCGCCTAGGGTAACTATGTTTCTTACCTTGGGAAGAGTGTTAGTGAACCTTAATGAGTTTCTGTGGGTCAAGGGAACAAGTTGACCGAGAAATATCCCGAGATTCTCTCCTATGTCAGCTCACAAAAGTAGGGAGACATCAGAACTCGACCTGTTTGGAGGAATTACTAATTCTAAATGGAGTCTACAAATGGGAAAGAGCATAAAGGCATGGAAACATCACTACTTTTGCCTAATGGAACTCATGAAGGACTTGGCATGATCCCCATAGCCTATGTTTTGAGCATTTTTCCTCACTAACGTTGTCTGCTAGTGTAAACAGCGATTTATAAAGCATTGTGGCCTCACAAACAGTGCATTAGTGCTGCAAGTAACTCTATGTAGCCTCTAGTACAAAGCGTTAGCCAACCATTTCTTGATAAATAGACTACTCTGTGACCTCATGGGTTGGGAAATTTGCTTGTAGACTAATCAGGGATCTACAACTGTGCCTGTTTGAATGATATATGTTTTGAACATTTTTTAATTTTTTTTAAAGAAAATAGTTTTACTTCTTAGAGTTTTTGTTTTCATAAAAGAAAAAAAACAAAAATTTTATTGTTTTCTGCTTGGTTAGATCTGCATTATTTGGTTTCAAAAGTTGTTAGTGAGCATTGAAGTTCTGTCGGTTATGCTAGTGTTTTACTGAATAGGATGCATGGTGTATATATTAATGTATGAATGACTCTCCCTTTGTAAAAGTAGCTTATTCATCGAAAGTGAAAATTTACAAGCATTGTCTTTGCATGATTTGAGTCAGAGTCCCATATAACTTCATATGTCAACACCCCTACCGAAGACTCTAACAAAGTACATTTAAAATCTGCCTAATAAAATCAATCAGCGACTCTTTTTAGAGTAAACACACATTAGTTTAGGCTAAGATCTTGGGATAAGCAGTGTGAGTTAATGCCCAAGATCATACATTGAAACTAGTGCCATTAAAGAGAGAAATCTTTTTGCACTCATACTATCTGGGACCACTCCAGTAAAAGCGGATCTAAATACGAGAACATCAGACTGTAAGTGAAAGTAGCTTGCCTTTGCTTACATCTCCTTTGGGTATTTTGTGTATCGGGGATCCCTTCGGGGATATCGGAGCTGAGTCACGGACTCAGGTATCCTGCCACACAACGTATTGTTTGCACTATGTCCCCCCCGATATTGTCTATGATTTGAGGTATCCTTTGTGGCCATACTTTTAGGGACGAACACAAGGTGACTGGGGTAGGCTGCCCTGGTACCTAACACAAACGAGCCTACTTTGTCTTCAGTTTTTGGGAGGGTTCTCGTCTTCATGAGAGTACTTGGCCCCTTAATTTGAGGTTCGGGCAAAGCTCAAGAGTAATCGTAACTATACATTTGACCAACGCTCTATGTTATTCATTGTGATACTAGGTTTCATCTCCAGTGATCGGTGATGATCAGATAGGGTCATTTCCCTCTGCTTGTTGATTGATTTTCTTAGTGTATTTTTTATTTTTGAAGTGCCAGAGTGTTATCACCAAGACTTTAACAAATATCACTATAAAATCTACTAATAAAATTTATTGGTCACCGTGGCTACATCCAGCCCTCGTTGTCAATCTAAACGGTTGTTAGCTCTTCCCCCACTCATTGTGGAGGATTATTCGAGCCCCAGTGAACTGGATTCCCCGTCTTCAGGAAATCAGTTTCTGAGATCTAACACATAATCAATTTGGACATCCCACGATTCAAGCTTACCGGAAGATTTCTTTACTGAAGGTTTCATTCCTCCATACAATCCTCCAATCACAAATCCGTTGGAACCACTCTTGATTCTTGTTGCATTTGTACCTCCTATGTCTTCTGTTGGACCTACACCACCCATCCCATCGACGACTAACGGGTCGTGGGCTTTTGTGGACACTTTTGGTCCACCACCACCTTCCTAGTTAACAGACGGTACTGCATCTCTGATGGCAAACCCTGCTATCCCACCTGTCCCAGGTTCAAACCCTATCATGACACCCACCACGAGTGGAACCCAATACATACCGAGTCCCACCCCTTTTGTGTCAGCCCTCGGACCTTCGACAAGTGCTACATATAGCGCTCCTTATAACGCTCAATATATCACGATAAGCAAGGGTCATTTCAACCCCCCTTATGGTTGGCATCCATTGTTTAGTTCTAACCCCCAGGTTCAGATGCCTGGGGGTATTGTTCCCAATATGCATATACCTGTCGGGAACGTAATAGTGCCCCCTCCATTTACAGGACTACAAGGACAATCATTGATTGACATGAACCCTCCTTATGTCAGTCAAGGACCTATAGTTAATTACATGGCGAACGGGAACCTTCAACAAGGTCCCAATCAATCCATATAGGCACCCTACTCTCAACCTCAAATGAGTCAAGGGGGTCATTCCTTATCCTGGGGGCACTTCCAACCCCCAGTCTAACAACCCCTATGAAAACCCACAGTACACGATTGTACCCCAAGGAAATTACTATTCCACGCAACTTGTGTATAATATTGGGGACAACACGATGGGAGGACCACAAGGATCCTAAAGTCATACGTCATTGCCTTGGTCCGATTCGGGGGCATCAAATACGTTGCCTTTCTTGGAAACGCTAGATATCCCTAACTTGTACAAACTCACAAATGACCCCATCTATCACAACTTACTTTGGCCGCCAATCCCGAATAAAATCCTGACAGACATCCCGAAGTTCGAAGGAAAACAAGGGGAGGATCCAGGTACACACATCACCGCCTATCATTCATGGTGTGTTTCTAACTCCATGGTTGATGATAGTATCCGGCTTCAGCTCTTTCCCCGCACCCTTACTGGCAATGCAGCGAAGTGGTACATTGAGTTACCATGCGCGTCAGCCAATACCTTTGGCGCTTTAGTAATGGAATTCTTAAAGCACTTCCAGTTGCCCATCCGTTATGAAACTAGGACAAAACTCCTCACTTTATTACGTCAGGACACTGCCACCCACATCTCTGATCATATCCATGAATGGAGACGTAGGTGGAGGCTAGTCAAAGCACCCCTCCTAGACTATCTATTAGCGGATTGGTTCTGCAAGTCTCTACTCCCCCAAATCACTAAGGATGTTGCCTTAAATGATGCGGTCATGGAAGACCAATCCATTCGTTGTGCCCGGCACTTAGATTTGATATATCCACAATCTGACACTTTATACGACATCATTCCCAATGCCCCTCGCAACTCCAATGCTCCCGCTACTCGGCAACCCAGAGCGCACACCAATGGGATTATCGGTGCTACCTTCGAGGCTATTGTAAAATAACTCAACAGTCACATTGCCCAGTTGTCAGTTGACCCCTCTACCAAATCGACTGCTCTTCCTACCACCTTGATAAATTATGTGCAGTCTACACAAAAACCCGGTGGTAAGAACAAGAAGAATAAGAAAAATACCACTCCTTCTGAAGAGTAGTCAACAAAGCAGTACAACCCAAAGCAGAAGGTTGTTGCGCCTTCTAATGATGGAAAGGACAAACCCACCTGATTCCCTTACAAAATCTGTGCAGAATACCACATGACATATCATTGTCCGCATCTTCAGGAATGCACATATTTCATCACTAAAAAGGACACCGACAACACCCCTGCGGTCCTAAATAATCCTTTCCCTGCTCAGCAACAACAACACCTTGTTGCAAACCAACCCCAACCCCCGCAAGGGGGAAACGACGGTTTGCATCATCCTTCAGCTAGTGAAGGACCATCTACCGTTTACACCTTTGAAACAATAGATCTAAAAACCAGAGCCAAATATTATGGAGCTCCAGTTGCTAATGCTAAGGAAACCTCGAGTCAAAACCCATCGCCACCTAACGATCTTAATATCGAAAGGTTGGTTGTTGATCTTGTGATTCAACCCCCAAAAGGGGCACTTCGTCGCACAACGCATAATACATCTGTACGTGCTGCCCAGAACTATAGTATTGTAAAAGATTTGGCGCAAGCACCGTCAGCTATGTCGGCACTCGAAATATTACAACCCTGTCTAGAACAAAGGAAAGCTCTGCTTTCAAAAATTGGTGGTATCGACCCTCAGGGTTTCATGCTTGCAATTTTCGACATGGACAAATGTAAAGCTCTCCTTTCACACCAACTTGCATTTCAGGTGCAAATATTTTCGAAAGAGCGAGGAATGATGATGATGATGATGATGATGGTTAACGTCCACTGAGACCAAATTGGTCTATCGGACCTACAATTTTCTTAATTTTTACTTGTCTGGCTCCTTGTCTTTCTTGGCGAGATTGGTGTTGTAGCTTTCTTTTTTTTTTCTACGGTCTTCCAACTTCCTTTGTCTTGCATCTCCTTCATCTCT
>APFE030836286.1:174786-193592 GCA_000404065.3 Pinus taeda | reverse complement strand
ATGATGGGTTCCATGGCTTCATGAATAGGCCTGATTTTTCCCAAAACCAAGGGCTGGAATCTAGAATACATTGTTTGCTTTCAGGATTTTCAAAATCTACTATAAAGAAACCTCTAGCACAGGGGTAGATATTAATTTCATCAGAAATGATAGGCTTCCATAACTCCGAGATCCAATTGTGGAGTGCTGTCAACTGCGGCCAAAAACCATTGAACCGGCAAATTAGGGCACTTTCAGAGAACTTCAAAGCTTCATCGAGTGAGTCCTGGACCACTTGGATAGTGGGAGCTGGGGCTTCACTCACGATATGGGCAGGAGATTTCCCCCCAGAGGCGGATGAGCCACCAGTTATTTTTGCGAAACTCGGAACCATATTTTACGCAGATCTGCACCAGATTGAAAGCCAAACCGCAGATCTGAAGAGATACGAACGTCCCACTCAACCGCAGATACTGAAGAGATACGAGCCGCAGCTCAAACCGCAGATCTAAAGAGATACGCAGCTCAAGCTCAAGCCGCAGATCTAAAGAGATACGCAACTCAAGCTCAAGCCGCAGATCTGAAGAGATACGACCGTCCCCAGATCTGCGTCGTCCACACATTCCGCTGGAAATACCGTATGGTGAATACCTGAGGATGCTGGAACAGCAGCAAATATTTGAACAGTAGACCCTAAGAATGTTGGAACCGTAGCTGTGTCCTCCACACGTTACGTTTCCTCCAAAAGATTACGAACAACTTTTGACCAGCTACGTCCTCCACACGTTCCGCTGCCTCCAAAAGATTACGAACATCCACGGGATCTGCGAGATCTGAACCAGAAGAGATCTGCGAGATCATATACAGCCCAACATGCCGATCATATACAGAAGAGATCTGCGAGATCATATACAGCCCAACGTTCCGCTGCCTCCAAAAGATTACGAACATCCACAGGATCTGCGAGATCTGAACCAGAAGAGATCTGCGAGATCTGCGAGATCATATACAGCCCAACATGCCGATCATATACAAGCGAGATCTGCGAGATCATATACAGCCCAACATGCCGATCATATACAGAAGAGATTCTACCACCTATTCATCAGCCGCTAAACTAAGACCTCAAGTTATCTTTGGGATCCTCCGGCGATCGTTTGTTAGTGCCTTCCGCGAGGCGACAGGACTATAGAACTGTCATTGACGAAGGTGCTTCAACTTGCGTCATGTTGGCCAGCTTTGGGTTCTCCAACCCTATCCTCATCGTCGAATTCCCTTAAATCTTTCGACGGCCACACTTTCATCCCAAAAGGTTACCTAGCTAGCTACCCCATCACTTTGAATGGGAAAACGATAACGGTGGACATCGAAGTCGTAAATAGAAAGCTCGACTATAATCTATTGTTGGGTTGCAGTTGGACTTACGCCATGACTGCCATTGTGTCTATTGTCTTTCGCATCATCCTATTTCCATTGGATGGAAAGATAGTCACAGTGGACCAGTTGTCCTTCTGCACCCTTGATTATTCCCCGTTACCCAGCGACTCTGTACCCTTAGTCGGTGGTGTACCTAACTCTTACATCAATATTAATACCATCTATTGAAGGGCTTTTCCCTGATGGGTTGTTTCCCTCTTCTGCAGCCCGCGGTTCCACTGACGGTCTCTATCGTTTCATCCATTCCTCATGAACCCATTGATCCTTGGATCCTCCCAGTCCTTTCAGACATTAACACTTACGGAGAAAAAATTTCATTGTCACTAGTTGAATTGGCCTACCAAGCCATTCAATCTGCATCTGAATCCTCGGTCACTTTGGTCATGGCCAACGGTACCACCTCCCCTCCCATAACTACTCCTTCTTTCGATATCCTCAATCAAGTCCTACCTTCGAACGAAGCTATTAGAGAGATCATGAGTTTATAAGAGCGATCTTGGGAGGACTCTCACCATCGTGTTTCGATATCTGATTCGGACATGATGCCTCTTCAAATCTTGTCATTTGCCACACCTGAAATCGTTTCCTCACCTTATACGACTATCCAAACTTTGGACTCGGAAGGAAACATGGGTAATATTTCAAAAACATTGCTCATCGATATTTCTATCAAGACAGACATCATGGAAAACATCCAGGTTGGGGCCGATTGCACTCCTAAGGAAATTGCAAGCTTCACCTTCCTTTTTAAGGAATTCTGCAATGTATTCGCTTGGTCTTACGAGGAAATGCCCGACATAGATCCGTCTATTGTCGAGCATGAGATCAGGATATATGATAATGCCAAGCCTGTCCGCTAAAGGCTTCGACCAGTCCACCCCCGCAAAACCGCAGCCATCAAGACTGAGGTGGAAAATTTGTTACGTGTTGGTTTCATCTACCTCGTTCCCTTAACGGAATGGGTTTCCAATCCGGTTCCTATTGATAAGAAACAAGGAACAATCCGTGTATGTGTCGACTATCGGGACTTGAACGCCGTGTGTCCGAAGGATAATTATCTGACACCATTCATCAACCAAATCATTGACAACTGCGCCGGTTGTGAATCATTCTCATTCATGGATGGTTTCTCATGTTACAACCAGATTGCCATAAAATCGGTAGACCAACACAAAATTGCCTTCATTTGCCCTTGGGGAATCTTTGCCTATCGAAAACTCCCATTCGGTTTAAAGAATGTTGGAGCAACATTTCAAAGGGTTATGGACTACGCATTTCATGATATCAGACATATCATTCAAGCTTACTTGGATGACCTTCCAACCCATTCCAAGAAGCAAGTGCAACACCTAGATCATTTACGAGCGATTTTTCTTAGGTGTCGATTCTATAACATATGTCTGAATCCGCATAAATGTGTTTTCTTTGTCGAATCCGGAAGCTTACTTGGTTTCATTGTCTCCAACTACGGGATTAGGGTTGATCCCGATCAGGTAAAGGTAATTACTCAATTGCCTGAACCACAATCCATTTTGCAGCTCCAACATTTGCAGGGGAAAGCAAACTTCTTACGACGGTTCATTGTAAATTATGTTGAGTTGACGAAAGGCTTTATGCGGCTACTTAAGAAAGGAGTGACATTCCTGTGGGATGATCAAGCTCAATGATCATTTGATGCCTTAAAAAAGGCGCTTATATCAGCGCCACTCCTTATTGCTCCCAACTATGGTTGCGACTTTCTTCTGTACTTGGTAGCCTCACCATCCTCTCTAGGAACGGTCTTGGTTCAAACTCATGATGACTAAGTGAGCATGTGATATATTATCCATCGAAAGGCCTAGCTAGGCCCAAACTCAGATATTCACATGTGGAAAAGTTATCCTTGGAAGTTGTCTTTGCTGTCAACCGCTTTCGACATTACATACTACTGCAACAGACTACTTTCATTGCCTTGGAGAATCCCATGAGACACATTTTGTCTCGTCAAGTCATTGGAGGGAAATATTCCAAATGGATAGTGATCCTCCAACAATTTGATTTGGTTTTCACTGCTGCCAAGGCAAAAAATTCCTTAGTCTTCGCTGAACTTTTGTTGGACCTTCCCATTGTCAATCCTAAAGAGAGCCCACGATCCTCTTCTAGATGAAGTTGTTTATCTTATTGACTCTATTGACCCTTGGTATCGTGACATTCTTGTCTACCTCCAAGTGCAACGTTTCTACCCTAAACTATCGTTAAGTGACCTTCATTGCATCCGCCACCAAGTGCGGCACTATTTAGTGTTTAACTACACGTTATATCGTCATGGTACTAATACAATTCTTCGATGTTGCCTCACTCATGAGGAGGTGGAACATGTTTTAAATGATTTCCATGATGGGGCATGTGGCAGTCATCTTTCTGGCATATCTACTGCTCAGAAAATTTTGCGTGCAGGCTCCTACTGGCCAACCTTGTTCAAAGATTGTATCAAGGCTATCCGACAGTGCCACCCTTGTCAAGTGTTTACAAATAAAATGTGTGCTCCTCTGGCCCTACTACACCTGGTTATCTCCGTCGATGCCTTTGCCAAATGGGGGATAGACTTCGTAACTTGCAACCCCACTTCCTCTGCTGGACACAACTATATTATCGTAGTTGTGGGCTATTTCACGAAATGGGTCGAAGCCCTTCCCACCTTCCGGGCCGATGGAGAAACCGCGACGTTATTCCTATTTAATCAGGTCATTTTTCGCTTCGATGTGCCCCGCACAATCGTTATAGACCATGGGTCTCATTTTCAGAATCACATGATGTCTGACTTAACATCGTTGCTCGATTTTCGTCGGGATCAATCATCCTCCTACTACCCCCAAGCTAATGGTCAAGTAGAGGCTATCAATGGCATCTTAAAGACCATGATCCGCAGATTAGTAGGGAATCATAAAACCCACTAGCATTGAATTTTATATCCTACGTTGTGGGCATACCGAACTTCAATAAAAACTGCTGCAGGGTTTACACCTTTTCAACTAGCTTATGGCATGGAAGCAGTTTTACCAATCAAGTGTCAGACTCCTTCCTTACAAATCGTCGTTGAACTCTTGCCCAGCACCAATGCCGAAGAAGAGCGCCTTCTATACCTAAATCAACTGGATGAAACCCATCGAGATGCCAAATTGGCACTCGAAGCCCACAAGCACCAGGTCAAAGCCCAGTACGACAAAAAGGTCAAGCCTCGTTCTTATCGAGAGGGAGATCTTGTTTTACTCTATGATAAAAAACATGAACTCTTGGGGGCAGGAACACTTCAACCTTTATGGCTCAGTTCGTATGTCGTCACGAAAGCCCTCTCAAAAGGGGCATATGAACTTCAAGACTAGAAAGGAGTCCTGCTCGCTGAAATGGGATCTATCCGAAAAAGTATTATGCCTAGTACTGCACTAGGCATGTTCTTTGTAATTTTATGTATTTATAAGTTTTGCTTCTTTTTTATGTGACTGGATTTTTTTGGTATTCCTTGAAGTATTTGTCTCATACATATTTCTCATTATGGAGATGTTTTCATTACCCTTAGCATACGTAGGATACGCGGATGGTGCTAGTCGTCACACATGGCACATTGCATCAGCTCCTTGAGTCATTTACACACCTGAGTTGGAACTCTTTTGTTCTGAGGGAGTCTTTCTTGGTACTGCCACCAACAATATTGTTGAGTACATGTCTGTAATTTCACTTCTCATTGAAGCGTCATCAAGGGACATCTCCAATCTAGTGGTTAGGCTAGACTCTCAGCTGCTTGTTATGCAATTGACAAATCATTATCACATTCGTAATCCAATCTTGTTGCGTCATTATTTAAGAGTACAACTCTTGGAACGTCAATTTGAGTTTATTACATATGAACACATTCCTCGATGATTTAATACAATTGTTGATTCATTAGCAAACTATGTGTTAGATTGGCATCTGTCTCATTCATCATAGATACATGTATGAAAGTAAAAATTCACACAGTTAGAAATTTTACAAAAACACTTCAAAAAACATTTACATCATAAAATACCAAAATATATATATATCAAATCCAGTCTTTTACATCAAAAAACTTCCCAAAACTTGGGTGTTTTAAGTACAAAATGGCTACTAAACCTAGCTATAAACACCCGCTAGCTATACCATGTGTCTTCTAATAGAGCCTACTGCTCATGAAAAGACAATACTGCTCTAGCTATCCTCCGAAGAGGAACCAAAAACTGCTTAGGCACACCAACTATGTTGCTGCATATAAGCGAGGATCTCCCTCATAAGAAAGGGGGGAACACCCATGCTCAAGCCCTCTAGGTTCCTCAGAGCCTCGTGAAGACTCTCAACATCACCCTCGCCTTCGGGTAGTTGGCCTCCTCGCCTCACTTGGCGAGGCTCGCTTGCAGGTCGCACCGGTGCCACATCAGCATCAAGGAAAAAGCTTCATGTCAATACTTGTTCACCCATAAAATCAACAAAAACACAACATAAACATTCAAAAACTTAAAAATACTTTAAGTACTCTCAAATAAACCTTCTTACCTTGAGGCCCCTAGTTTGTATGAGGCGGCAAAATCAAGTCAGGGTCAACTGTGAAGTCCATGCCCTCGTAAGCATAGTCATCTATCATCACAATTTGGTCACTGAGCCATTCAAAGAAAACTTCTTCAAAAAAATGTCGAATGGGTCCTCCTCCTGTGCGAGGATCGAGCAATGCCCATCGCCTCTATCTAGGCTCCCTCAGATCGAGGGTACCTAAGCTCATCCGCGGGCACATAGCTAGCACCCTCTCAAGTATGAAGGTGGCAATGAGTGTCGTAACCAAAACTCTATTGGGTCTAGGTCTTACATGCGGTCAACTCTGCCTTCAACTGACAAAGCACCGCCTCGCACCAGTGGAATATCTGTAGCTGGACACATTCAACTGCAAGCAATAGTTGGGCCTGTGTCGCAACATGGGGACTTTTAGACCCCGCCAAGCACACAATCATCCATTAAATGGCCCTCATAGATCTGGATCAAATCCTCTATAGGGACTTTGTTGCTGACAAGTCCGCTCTCAGGGATACAGTAAGCTCAGACCAACTCTAAGGTGGATCGGGGATCAGGCCTACCACCAGTCAAGTTTGCTCGTGCTCCTTTGCACGACAAACCTATCAAGAAAGATATATCATCTCAGTCAATACCCAACTCATGGTCCCCAATCCAGAACACCTGTTCGTGTTCATCCCAGCACTGAATAATCCAGCTCAAAAGGTCCCCCTAACCTTTCATCAAGTCCAACTGTGTATGCTTCATCAAACCACATAAGCGCAATGCAAGTAAGCAAGCTATATCATTTCGCATCAACAATTCTTGTCAATCATGGGCCTGTTCTCTCCATAGACTAGTCATAATGCCTCAAAACCTGCACAAATCAACCCAAAAATCAGTGCAAATGGGGCAAAAAAGCTCAAGAAATCACTGCCTAGGGTTTTGGGGTGCGCCCTTATGCACTAACACCCCCCCTAGTGACAAACAAGGAGTAATAACGCCCTCCCCCAGGTCATAAAGGGTGTTTAATGCTCCCTACAGGCCTAGAAGGGGGCGTTAGGCGCAATAAATGATCTAGGGCTCCCCAGATCTCTGAAAATCCACCCCAAAAGCAGCTAAAAAAGGTTGAATAATGCAAGATCGAGGTTTTGTCATATACCTGGGACTGACAGCACGTTGAATGGTTTCCCAGATCGCCCGCACTCATCCATGGAAAATATGCTCCTCTTTAGCTCCAAAACACTCTCACAGAGTTCAAATGATGCAAATGATGAAAGTGGAGGCTCAAGAACTCCCTTATAGTCACTTTGGAGACATGAATTAATTTAAGTCATTAAAGTAGAAGTAGTCCATTTCCTATGATATTTGTCATACGCCATGACCCCATATTGGTAGAAATTGCTCATGTCTTGATGAAAGAACTTTCAAGGTTGAATGACAAAAATGACCATGTTCGATTCTCAATGAGCGCTTTCTTTTAGGGAATGTTTTCTCGCTCTAAAACTGAAAAATCCCCGAGTTTTTCATTATCGAGCACGTTAAACACTTACGACGATGGTCTGAGCAACTATTTTTCTCTTTTTCTAGCTCACTAAACTGAAAAAGATCGATTGAGCATTATTTTTTGGGACTTTTTTCTCGCTCATAAAATTGAAAAAACCTCGAGTTCCTTCTTCAGGCTCATTAAAAACTTATGAAGAAGCTCTGAGCGTTCTTTTTAGGAACTTTTCTCTCTCATTAAATTGAAAAAACCCAGAGTTTTTATCATCGGGCTCGTTAAAAACCTACAACAACGATATGAGTGTTTTCTTTTTTTAGACTATTTCTTGCTCTTAAATCGAAAAATCCTCGAGTTTTTTCCTTCTTCGAGCTCATTAAATCTACGAAGAAGGAATGAGAAGTCCTTTTCCCTCTTTTTTCTCATTCATTAAACTGAAAAAGGTACCTCAAGTTTTCTTCATTTGACTCCTTAAAATTCGATGAAAGTATATTGAGTTTGTCGTAGCATGACTCATTAAAATTTCATGACGAATATCGAGTTTACTTTGTCTCCTCGTACTCGTAACAAAATGAAGCAAACATCTATTGAGCATAGGTTTCTCTTTATCCAGACTCAATAGATTAACTCACAGAAAAGGAACCTTTTCGGGTATACTATTAAAACTTTGTCGCACCCCGTTAACAATTATGACAAAGGGACCACCCTAGAGTCGTTCTTTACAATCTTTTCAAACTCTCGAAATATGAAAAGACCACCGAGTTGTCCCGTCTGGACTCATTAAATTAAACAGATGAGGAATGGAGTCACTGTTTACAATCTTTTTAGACTCTTGAAACATGAAAAGACCACTGAGTTTGCCTGTCTGGACTCATTAAACTAATCAGATAGGGCATAGAGTCACTCTTTTTATGATCATTTTCAAACTCTTGAAACATGAAAAGATCGATGAGTTTACCCGTCTGGACTCACTAAACTAATCAGATGGGGAAAGTGGACAATACAATTGCTTTGTGTTTAGTATTGTGAAAAGATTTTTTTGGCAGGAATCGCTCCCTTGAACATGGCACTCCCTCAGATAAACCTTCCTTGTGACTACCTCTCAATATGAACCTTACCATCTTATGAGTTTAGCCTATATACCCCGATGTTCTTGCATCGTTGTATCCTAACACTTTTTGGTGTTCATGAGTCTAGTGCTGCATGGTTAAAACCGTTGTTGTGCCTTCTATTGTTCAAGGGAAAACCTTTATCTTTTGTTTCCTCCATCAAACCGTCAAGAATATCCTATCATCATGCCCTCTATCGCTTTGACCCAATGCTCAAAAGATTCCTCAAAAAACAATCATTCTTGTCCTGTTTCATATCGACTTATGTAGGACACCTTATTGGCTACCTTTCGACAGGTCTCTTCCTATCGACTTCAACACTCTATCTAGGAAGAAGACCCAAAAACACTTCAATGCCTTGGTACTTGCAGACATCAATGGCAAGTCACCTTGTGTTTGGTTAGGGGTTTTCATTATTGGCTCCTGGTTAAAACGATTTTACGAGTGTTCAACCACAAAAACATTATTCACACTCGCTAGATTGTACTGTGAATCTTGGAAACCATCACCATTATCGGTGGCCATCCTCACGTCTTTTAACGGTCTCCATTATTGACTAGTAATCAGAGGATTTCGTGCATGTTCGACCTCAATGCCTATATTCACATGTATCGATCTATGATGTTGCGGTGAAGTGGAAATCAAGACCTTGGGTAGAGGCTTACATCACTCAGCCTTCTTTCCTCTCCCAAGTTGTGTTTATTGATTTTTGGAGACAGCTCATCAGAGTGATCCTATTATGATACAGTTTCTACATTGTGCTTATCGACGGCCTGCATCGTCATATCTCTTTATTGAGAAAATCACTCTGACATAGCTACTGAGCGTGGGAATGCCCGACTCAGGACATGATTTTAGTTGTTTTATATATATGTGGTGTATCAGGTTTCTCGTACCGCCCGAAGCTCCGATCCTCTCTCTTTTTTTCCAAAGAAAAGGAAAGTTAAATATAAAGTATTTCGTCCATCGGTGCAACCTCTGATCTCACACTTTAGGGGACATCTGTTATACAAGAAAAATGACCTCCTGACCAGCTTAGAGGAGAAAGACATGATGATTGAAGGACTGACCAAGTTCACAGGCCCAGTTGTCAAGCTAACATTGTTTAGACACTAGCAACCTACTTTATAAAGCTTCCTAGCAAGGCTAAGGGTGCGTTAGTGCCTAGGGTAACTCTGTATGTTACCTTGGGAAGAGCATTAGTGAACCTTAATGAGTTTCTATGGGTCAAGGGAACAAGTTGACCGAGAAATATCCTGAGATTCTCTCCTATGTCAGCTCACAAAAGCAGGGAAACATCAAAACTCGACCTGTTTGGAGGAATTACTAATTATAAATGGAGTCTATAAACGAGAAAGAGCACAAAGGCATGGAAACATCACTGCTTTTGCCTAATGGAACTCATGAAGGACTTGGCAACCCTATCCTCACATGTTATATATGCAAGGCTAGGGCCATTGTGAAGGAGGTCGAACCATTTGAAAGGATTCCTTATTTGACTGTCGAGCATAGTCTCAAACTAAGACATCAAAAGAGGTTAAGAAGGGAGAGAGAGAGGGGAGCCGGAGGGGTAAGGGAAGATTGATACAACCGATGGTTGTAATCACTCTTTCTACATCAATATAGAACTGCAATTGTGTTGTCCACTCTGTGATGTTGGTAGTATAACTTGTTTATACGTTTATGCAACATCGTTAGCATGAGTGGCTTAGATATATGCAACTAGATATCTTTATATGTTCATGAATTGTTTATCAAGGTTTTATGTTGTGATAGTACATTTGTCTTTTCTATGTGCAAGTTTTGATCTGGAGTTGGCTCAGAGGTCTTCCACCTAGCTACATTGTGCTCTCCAGCAACACCACACTAAGACTCGAGGTAATAAGTCTTTCTCGCTTTGATATTCATTGTTAAGCATAGATATGCATGCATCTTTGTGGCAGCTGCAACTAATCTGATTGTCTGCCAAGGACCCCGGGAAGATCCTTGAGGGTTTCTACATCACCAAACACCCGTGCATTAATCCCTATAGCAATGGCATACCTTGGACTAACTTGAAGTAAAGGTTTGGATCAGCGTTGCTTCTTGTGAATCCTAGCTTCATTAAGTAACTGGAAATGCGTGCATGCCAAGCTCAAGGAGCTTGCTTCAAACCATACAATGCCTTCTTCAACCTGCAAACATGCATTCTTTGATCTTCCACTTCAAATCCTTGTGGTTGTTCAACATATACTTCTTCCTATAACATGCCATGAAGGAATGAAGTCTTTACGTCCATCTGATGAAGAGTCCATCCTTGACTAACAACAATAGAAACTATCAAACGAGTGGTTGTATATTGAGCCAAAGGAGCAAATATGTCATCGTAATCTTCTCCTTCTTTCTGAGAGAATCCTTGAGCTACGAACCTCGCTTTGTATTTCTCAATGCTGCCATCAATTCCATGTTTGATCTTGAATAGCCACTTTGAAGTCACAACAGACTTCCCATTCAGTCTTGGCACAACATCCCATACATCATTTTTCACAATCAATTCATATTCCTCGTCCATAACATCCTTCTAGACTTGTTCTTTTACAGCTCCTTCAAATGAGGATGGTTCAACTTGAATCATAGTGCTCATGGCTGCAACATATCCTTGATACCTGCATGGTTGCTTCCTTTCTCTAAATGATCTATGAATGGGAACATTCTTTCAACATTTTATAGAGTATCGTGGAGCCAAAGTGGTCTCTTCCTAGTAGGAGGATCACTTGGAGGAGGATCTAAAGGTTCCATAGGCTCCATGGGATCATCAACAATATCGAACTTAGGCACAGAAGGACCATCTAGAATATCCCAGTCATCATTCTCTTCCTTGGGAGGAGGAGGCTGAGGAAGATCTCTTGCTTTTCCAAGAGATGCATCTTCATCAAATGTTACATCCCTGCTAATTTCGACCTTCCTTTGACTAGGAATATAGATTCTATATGCTTTAGAATTTTCACAATAACCCACAAACGTACCTTTTCTTCCTGTAGCTTCCAATTTGTTCCCTTTGTCCTTCGGTACATGAAAATATATGGAGCATCCAAATACACGAATAGGCTAATATCGAGCTTGACACCTGCGAATATTTTTTCGGGGTTCTTGTTTTCTAATGGTTGATGAGGAACCCTGTTTTGAACATATACAACAACAGATGTGGCTTTTGCCCAAAGGAATTTTGGCACCTTTTGATCATGAAGCATGGCATGGACAACTTCTAATATATACATATTCTTCCTTTCAGCTAAACCATTTTGTCCAGGAGTATATGGCACAATTGTTTCATTCTTAATCCCTTCTTTCTTGCAAAATGCTATGAATTCATTTGACATGTATTCCTCTCCATTGTCGGACCTAAATACTTTGATTCTCTTCCCTATTTGATTTTCAATCAAGAATCTGATTTCCTTGAATATTTCAAAGGTTTCATACTTGTGCTTAAGGTAGTATATCCATGTCTTTCTTGAGAAGTCATTGTTGGAAATACTGAGAGGGTATTGGTGGGGGGGGAGGGTTGTGAATCAGTATTCCTTTCAGTTAGTATTATTATTAATCTTTCAGAGCATTAGTTAATCTTCAATTATTATCAGTGTTTGTACAATGATAACAGTAAACAAAAGGAACACAAATGCACACAGTTTTTAAGGTGGAAACCCCCTCCGGGACAAAAACCACCTAAACACTTTTCTAATAATTCTTTAATCTTCAACTGCAATTGAAAAGAAAGATCCAATTTCCTAGAATATAGAAAAGTATTCTTCTCCAGCTCCCACTGGATGGACGCTCCAACACCCAAGATTCTTCAATAGTCAACTGAACGGATGTCCCAACACTTAATGAGCTACAACTCACCTTAGCACCACCCTACCACCCTAAAATTTTCACAGGCTTGAACCTGTTGGTGACTTCATGCACCAACCTAGCACCACCATTTAGAAGAATAAAAGAAGAATGGATTCCTGTACCAGGGAAAATGGTCCACTTTACAATGATATAGAAATATAGAATGATGTAGAAGAAGAAGACACACTAGACCATAACCCCAACTATGACACAACCACCTAATGATGATCCTAGACCTCCCGACACTGCCTCTTCAACTCTTGGCAGATAGACACTTGTACAACTTTTACAATGATTCTTTTACAATGACTCTGTACAATGATACTTTTACAATGACTGTATGTAGCGCTGCCCACTTGAAGACTTGATGTGGTGAAATTCTTGCTATTGTTTTGCACCTTGATTTCTGCTCTTGTCATGCTACCCTTTCTCACTCTTCAAAACATTAGATTATGCATTGAGTCTTCTCTTGATGAATATATAGTCCCTGCAAAAAGTCTTCAAGGAAATACCCATGACATGATAATAGCAAAACTTACCTCATCCTGCAGAGCATATGTCAGTGCTAAAAAAAACACCAAATTAGAATACAAAGAATCTAATTCAATTAAGAGATGAACATGCATATACAGAAGATACTTACCTGGAGCTTACCTCTGCTGCATCATTTTGTTGCACCTTGCTCTTTGCACCTTACCTAGGAGCACGATATTGAATCGGATGTATCTTTGTGATTTTAGACCCTCAACATGTGATCTTCGGTCTTGTAGTAGCCCTCTGAGTCTTCTTTCCAATGCCATAGGTCTAACCCGATTAGTCTTCTTCAAGGCAAAGTTATGCCCAAACTCTCACAATGACCTAATTATGGACTAGTTCAATAGAGTGAACTTGTACGTCGTGCCACGTGTCACTATTTCCTCCTTCGTCTCTGAAATTGATATACACAACACCACAGTCCGTGCAGAATTCCAATCCGCTTCTCAGAGAGAGAGTTATGACGATTTTCCCAAAGTCACCTCTTTGAGATGAAATTTGAGAGCCTGCCAAAAACCCTAACTTCCATAGATCCTATCTCCAAAAATATAGTGAACCAAGATCTGATATTCAATCACGACATTCATCAAGATTTCGGCTCAAATGGGTTTTAATTTCAGCATCTAAGACTTTGCATAAATAAAGTTATAGCACAAATGCCACAATTTGGAGGATATATGAGATTTCTTTCTATAGAGTTGAGAGGGGCTTCTATAGAGAATGTTGGAGGGATTTTAGGAGCTTAAAAAATTATTAATTATTGACTATTCAGTGACCAAAATCAATGATAGATGCCATGCCACAACCCCATGGGATTTTAGCCCACTAATTGGGGATAGTAACTTCAATCTTGAATAACTCACAAACCGTGAGGAATTACGAGGAGAGCTATATACCGATAGAAATATGTTTTTTGAGTAGAGTATTCCTATAATGGTTATGAGACGAGAAACCATGAATGATGATGCCCAATGTGCCATGGAAGTTTAGGGTCATCCTTGGTGCTGCTTGGATTGACATCAATGACAACCTCGGATCATCATTAGATAAATAGTCATTAATGAAATTGATGTAGTAGAGATGGCCACCAATACAATGCACAGGCACCAGACCACATATATCAAAATGAATGAGATGGAAAATGTCATTTGACATGTTCTCGCTAGAGGGGAATGGTCCCCTCGATTTCTTTCCACTCGCACAACCTGGACAAACCCCATCGTGATGAGCTTGAACATCGAGAATACTTGAGACTAGTTTCTTCAATTTCAGAAGAGCGTCATAGTGTAGATGACCAAGTCTGCGGTGCCAAAAGTCACTCAAATGATTGGTATTATGAACCAATGCTAGAAGTGGCATATCTCGATCCTAATGTGAATGCATATCTCATAGGTGAATCAACAAACCAAATCAAAACTTTTCCTTTGATGAAGGCAACCCTCATTTCCCTTTATCTTCCAATGAAGATATAGATACCAAATTTTTCATTAATCCCGGCACATACATAACATCATGTCGCAGAACTGATTCCCTAGAATTCAACTAAAATTTGACGGACCCAAATCCTTTCACGGGATGAGTGGAGTTGTCTTCTAGAATGATCTCCAGCTTAGTCTACCTCTCTACCATATTAGAGAGGATTTCTTTGTATCCAGACAAATTATGAGTGGCCCCACTATCAACCAACCAATTATCCCACGAATTCGGTGGAGAAGAACTAGTAAAGGGCAAAAATAAGAATGTATTCAGATTTATTTACAACATTACTTTCATACCTGGGAGCTCTTGACTTCTTTTGAGGAGGATGATCTTCTTCATGGTTGCTTGAGGAATATCTTCTTCTTCTTCCATATCTTCTATAGCGATTATTCCTTTGATTGTATTTTCTTCTTTTATTATTGTTGTTGCTTCTGGTGTTGTAACGTGGCCTTTTTCTCTTCTTGGGATAGTCTCGAGCATAATGACCTTTCTTGTGGCAATTATAGCATTCAATATGAGTTAGAGATATGTCAGTGCTTCTTTTTGCATTTTGAGAAGGAGGCTTCCTTGATGGACCTCTTTTTCCCTTCTTCTTTTTGTCATGAGTGATATATGCAGCGGGCTTTCCCTCTTCATGCTTTTGAATCATTCCTCTTACTATCATCCTCGATTCTTCTTGAGTAAGTTTCCCAACAATTTCATCAAATGACGGAAGGACATTGTTGTTGATGATTGTAGTAATGAAGGTTTCCCAAATAGGAGGGAGACCTCTAAGAGTCATAACTACTAGTTCCATGTCAAGCCCATTTCTCCAACTCTCTGCAATTGATCTCTAAGGCGAGAAATCCTCATAATGTACGATTGAACAACTTCTCCTTTGTTCATCTTGGTTTCCTTGAGTTGATCTTTCAAGATGATGATCTCATTCACATTATTGATTTCATACATGTCGACTCTCTTGTCATACATGTCTTTAGACTTTCTTAAATTCCCAACAAATGCAAGTAAATGATCTTGTAATTTGCTTTGCTTTGGACTCACCTTTCTTGTACCTATTTTTGAGGGAAGCGGAAGCATTTTCTGGAGACTCACGCATCCTTCCTTGAATGTATTCTAGCACATCATTGTTGTCAGCTATGATCTCCAACCTGACTTTCCATGCAGCAAAGTTTGATGCATCACCCAACTTTTCATGCTCCTTGAAGGTAGAGGAATACATCTTGACCTTTACTAGACAATCTTCTTTCTAATGATGAGGGCTTCAATGCTTGTCTTCTTTTGGGCTTGTCCTTCACCTCAGCTCTAATACCATGTTAATTTTTCAATTGTTTCTATGTTGTATCAACTATTTTAGCCCAATTTACTTCTTCATTAACAATTCATCCAATTATTAGCAATGTAACCAATCATACAGTGTAACTGAAAATAGAACAATATGTGCAATGACAAAAAAGACAACAGCAAGACCATAAGCGACATCAGATTGGTCCAAGACAAGGGGGAAAACCCTTTCAAATCTTCTTCTTTATTAGATCATCATAAAAAGTTTTCAACAAAGAGTACAATGAGCCCAATACATAAATTTGCAGCAGAGATTTACAAAAACAAATTACAAACCTACAGAACAGCAAACAGAAACCCTTGATCCACCAGATCACTGAAGCCAACTGAAAGCAACTGCCAAACCCTAGACGAAAATATAGGACACTCCCAACGAGACTGACTGTGTGCGTCTGAAACTTCCTGGACACTCCCTTCAGACCTTTGTGCGAGTGTCTAAGACTTCCTGGACGCTCCCTTAGCTACTCTCTGCGTGCATCCAGGGACAAAAAAGCTCAGTTACGTGCTTGCATCCGAGAAACATAAACCCTAAATCTATGTGAGCTTCACCCCTGTGATTTCGGACCCTTGCGCGAACTTCATCCGTCAGACCTGTGCGAACCAAGACAAAAGAGAAGAGTATAAGATGGCTTGATCAATGCATAGAAATGAGCTTGAGATCACTTCTTTTTAGAGGTTTTCATGAGGGTCCACTTGGGGTTGAGGCTGACCTGACCAATTTCACATGTGAATAGGGCCGACCCATTCCATTATTGTTACCGAGAATAGTGTCCACTTAGCGCTGCTATTCCCACTAAAACTGGTAGCTATCTTAGAAACAAACAAGTTAAAACTACTTTCGTTTTCCTTTATGAAAAATAGACAAGAGGGGAACAGAGGACACCAACTTTTGTCTTGCGCTTGGTTCCTTGCTCGGTTCCTCTCCTTCTCCATAGATCTTTGCCGCTCCTTCTTTGTCTACACAGCTTCAAAGAGCACCTGTGGAACCAAAGCAACATAATACTATCGAAGAACAGAGATCTATATTCATAAACAATACAAGCCCAGATATGTATTAACCACACAAATGCATATACAATCAAACATACACGGATGTGGAGGAAAACTTGAATAGCTTTATTAATATCAAGAATAACAAGAGGATTACAACCAATTATTCTAACCCAGTATCATCCTCCAGCGAGAAAGCCCTTCTTCACCTCAAGTAAAGCTTAGATCATCCAACACTATGATGTTACACCAGAAAACCAACAGCACTTCTCTACAAGATACAAGATTCCAGCCTCTAGATCTCTCTGATGAGGGATCCATATATAGATGATTGTAGGGGGGTGAGTCAGCTTCTGGGATTTTGATTAGTGTCCTCTCTCTGATAGTTCTTGATTCTACTTGGAGATTGATGATCTCTTACTCATCCCTGGTCGAAATCAGAGAGGCAAGTGTCAGAGGGGAAGTTTCTGGAAGATTCTATGATCTTCCACCTCGCAAACTGTCCTTGCCATTTGTCCATTCTCGCCCATCGCACCCTACAGAGGAGCCATCCAGTATGCATCGCACCCTTTACACTGGGAAGGTGATATGCATCGCACCCTCTGCACTGGGCATTCAGTATGGTCCAGTTTTGACCATTTCTGAGCAGTTTTCTATGGAGAACTTCTGGGAGATGATGTAATCAGCTGACCTAGTTCCTTTAGGTAGTGAAGCAACACTTTTAGGGACTTAGGAAACCTCAGTTTATGGACATTTATGATTGGGGTTGTAGTGCCCAAAAATGTCTATAACAGTTGCCCCCTGAAGCATGAGGTCGTTAATCTTTTGATGTAGGGTGAAATTCTTTACCATGAGGATTCGAAGTTTTTTCGAGCTAGGAGGCGACCTGTAATAAAATACAATATAATACATTATCTTCATAATATTTTTCATGATCTAGCTGAGGCGGGCATTCCCATTCTCAGCTTTATAAATTCACTTTCATGTACATAGGACAGACAACCGTCTGTGTAGCAGACTGATGATTCGGATGGAGTCATCATCTTTTGATTTGGATGATCATCTGTTCGGCAATGATGTACATTTGATGTCTTTATATTCCTGAATATATCGCAACCCGGATGGATGAAACTAGATCCAGGGTCTTCAAAACTCGTTCCATCTTCACTCGAAGTACAAGTCGATCCATGTGAAAAATGTTCTGGAGTCGAACATGGAAAGGCATCTCCTGATTACTAGCCAATGATGTAAGTTGTTAACAAGTGCGAGAGGAGTCACCAATAATGTCAATGATCCTCAAGGTACTACAGTACAATTCGGGTGGTGTGAAAAAGGGACTTGGTGTCGAACACCACGCAAAATCTTCCGATCGAAGGCCATTGATGTAAACCTGTCGCCAAAAGTGAGAAACTTGCCATTGAGGCATGCAAGCTTCAAAGCACTGAAAGGGGTTGTTCCTAAGTCAATTTCTTGGATAATGAGTTGATTTCGACAAGAAGTGACCCGTCGTAGGACGGCCTTAATGAATCCCACATCTACGACACGGAACAGAGCAAATGATTTTGGAGGTAGAAACGATCTGAAGATACAGGGTTCAGGGTGACGGTCATGAAAGAATGAAGCGTGAATGTATTGCAGCGGATGAGACACAGGTGAATTCTCTGAGCGACTTCTCTTGAACATATCGGTGACACTGACGATGGATTGGTAGCATTAACCCCAAAGATGGATGGTGTGACGGACCCATGGTGATATGACCAGTGAACAGAACAACCCAACGACTCGGATGCGGAGAGAAAGTGTCATGTTCAAGAGCGCCTTGTTACCAATAAAGTTTCTTCAAGTTTTCTTCCCAATTTTCCCTAGTCATTGCTGACCAATACCTCTTTATTTTTGTCAATCTTGAGGAGGATAACATATGCTTGTTCTATAATTCGCCCTTCAGGTGAACCTGTCGCTATGTTTTAACGAGCCTAGCGACAGTGAAACTCGTTCTTGTCCATTTGGACAAGTTTGTCGCTATTAGGTTT
>APFE030836286.1:66910-143627 GCA_000404065.3 Pinus taeda | reverse complement strand
TTCATGGTAATGTTAAAAATTTAAGTAAAAGGATGAAAATGAAGATTAAGGAGAATGTCACTTTTACTTTAAGAATTTAACATTACCATGAATAGCATATCAATACTAGGGATCAGAGTTAGACAGGGAAACCCATGAGTCAGACAGGGAAGCCCAAGGAGTCCCAAAAAATGAAATTTAAAAAAAAAATGCCGCTAAAGTGACTTGACTGGCCGCTGTTACCGAGCCGGCCGGGTTGTTGCTAAGCAGGCCGAGTCGTTAGCCAACTCGGTCGGCTCAGTAACAACCCAACCGGCCGGTCCGGTTCAAAGGCCGAGTCGACCCGGTTAGGCTATGACTCGGACCAACTTGGCCAAATCGAAGTCGAAACGGCCGGTTTTTAAAACAATGAGTCCTGGCTGCCTCGTCGTAGCCCTGTGTGAGCCCTAGTTGCTACTACGTCACTCTCTCTGGCTCTTGTGCTGATCTCCTGACACTATCTCTGCCTCTCTATCTCTCTGTACTCACTGCCCCTCAGCTGCAACTCCGATCACTGATTCTATCTCTCTTAGCAAACCCCCGGCCCTAGAGAGTGAATGACTGATCATCTGGTGTGCTCTCCAAGTGACCCTCAAGCCTCCTCTTATACTTTTCTCGTTGACATATCAACGGTCGAGATTAAGTCCCTGATCAACGGCTAAGATTAGATCTGGCTTGATCGATGTCTTTTGGACCATTCTAACACAATTTTATATTAATCCACATTAATATTTTAATTTCCCTATGTTTAAACTTATTAATTATTCTAATATCTCCTGAACTATTTAGAATCTACCCAAACCCTTTTTGGGTATTGGAGATCTCATGTATTCTAACCTCTCCACCAAATTTCGTGGCTAGAGCACATCTGATGCTACCCCAAATCAATAGTTCGGTCTTCATAAATGTACTTTTGATATTTGTATTTATTCAAGAAAAGAAATATTATTTTTTTAATATATGTCAATGAGTTTCTTGCTCATTGAAATAGGTCTAGCGCATGTTAAAGTGCTATAGGTGAGTCAAATAGTCAAAAGAAAATGTTGAAGACCTTAAAGGCATGTTACACCATGTATATGTATGTATAAGAGTCAAAGAATATCCCTCCAAGCAAAGTCAAGTCTCCTCCAAACATGTGGCACCATCAAAAGAAGCTATCCGAAGCAAAGACAAGAAGTCGGCCTACAAACAGCTAGTCGGCCTAAAAGGAGGGACAGTCCTCTATATATAGAGGTTGTCCACTCCATCATAACGTCAAGCAATCCTCTCTAAAATCAGCGAAGTGAAGGGACCAGAAAATGGTGGAAAAGAGCAAAGGAAAGGAGCCTCTAATGAAGCAAAGAAGGAGAAAGAAAAGACCGACCATTAGAAGTTTGTTCTAGGGCTAAAACATAGTCACACGAGCGAAGAAGGAGAGGGTCTCTCTATTGTCATAGCAACCCTCTATCACAATCATATATTCTCGTTGGTTGGGCTAAATCACTAAGCCTATAAGGCCTCTCACTCAAGCGTGGAAGAAGGCTATACAACCGAAGGGAGAAGGAGAAGTTTAACATAGTTCTTGTGAGGGTATTCCCTCGCACGTGCGAAGAACAAGGGTTGCATTACTATTGCTCTAAGTCTACAATATTTGTGAAAGAGAAGAAGGCTCAGTTGAGAGGCACCAACGTCATCTCCTCAAGTTAGAAAGGCTCCATCACAAGCGGAGGAAGGAAAGGTCAAGGGTCATTCTTGAGTATACAATCTAAGGTCTCTACAGTTGTCAGAAGAATTGTCGAAGGAAGAAATACAAAGTGATGGAAGGAGGAGGACAAAGTGTTGCAAGAAGAAGTAATCTTGAAAGGACATGACTTGTGCTTGGAAGATATTCTTGTCAAAGGTCTAGGGTTTGGCATTAATCAATAAGAAGCTTCAATAAGAGAAACTTACTAAAGGGTTTTCATCTTAAGAGAAGAGAGGTTCTGGCCCTAGCAGAGAGCCAACATCTTGTGTTCTTGTTCTTATGTTTTTGGTAGCAGTTTGATGAAGTACACACACATGCATTAATAAGAAGAAGAAGAAGATTAAGCTAACAAGAAAAAGTAAAAAAACTCCACAAATTGTTATCAGGATGAAGAAGAATCACACTACACCTAATTGCCCTTGATTCTTCAACAGAGAGCACGCTCCCGCAAAAAAAAAAATTGCTCCCTAGTTTATTTGCAAATTTTTTGTCTCAAAGATGTTCCATACACAAATGTTTTTCGAAAAAACAAGAGTTTTTAAGTAGAGCAACCTAATATTCAAGCCTATGGCCCTAGTATTGATATGCATTTCATGGTAATGTTAAATTCTTAAAGTAAAAGTGGCATTCTCTTTATCTTTCATTTTCATCATTTTACTTAAATTTTTAAATTTACCATGAAATGACTCAGGACGTTTGAGAGTGGTTCCGACCTCATTGGATTTCATATGGAGAAAGTAGAATTTTAGATCTCACTCAAAATCCAGTAGACTTATCAATTTTTCAGGATTTCAAGATTGGGGGGATTACAATGTTTCCATTGGATTTTGTCATGTACTAAGGTATGGAACTCGTATTTAATCAAGAGCACCAAGCCCTCTATGTACCTTGATGTTAGTGACATTGGTTATCGAACTCCTCTATCATGACCCTACTAAAAATGTACCCATCACTCAAACAAAATCTTGACTTGACATGCTACATTTTTTCTATCTTATGTTAATTGCTTAGAGGGTGATATCAATGACAAAGATCCTAAGATAGGCAATCACTTTGATGATATGTAGCTATCTATTGTAGCATGATTTTTTTGGATGCTAGAGGCCATCTAGAGCCTATTTTTGACATATTTTCGATTCAAAGATGGATTGCACATGGTGTTATTTTAGTTATGTGAACCCTTACATGTTATATAAATGAGAACTTGTAACTTGTGGACGTGGTTTATGAAGACTATAACTTCTAGATGATTGATGGTATATGGCTTAATCCATGTTTTTATGCTTTTCATATATCTTTCATCATTCTACAGGTTTTTGTTGACATATATGGATCAAAATATAATAAAATATATATTATATAAAACATTGCTCCCAAACCGAGAGCTTTGAAAATGTCACTCCCCACTCTCGCTCCCAAGTAACCTTGGTCCACATCACTTTATAACTTGGCTTTGATATCTTGACTATTTTCCACCTCATTTCCACATCATTTAGCATGTGTGGATATTTATTTTCTCCATTTTTCTTTAAATTTTGGCTCAATTTATTGCCACTTCCACAAAACGTAGGAAAAGTGGGTTTTGAGGGTTCAAAACTTATTTTTTAACCCCTATTAGGATATTCCGACACATAGGAAATAGTTAAGTATAACTTGGTCTAGTGTAGGGTTAGGTAAGGTGTGTTTCTTTACTATGTACTTTTGTAACTTACAATCTGATGATCGCAATATGTTCTAGACATGAAGCGAACCGATAGTTCATTCTCTCCTCAGTATTACTGACACTTGATCGGTGGCTTAACACCTGATTGGTCCATGATCTCTATTTAAAAAGCATGGAGAGTCATTTGTAAGGTGATTGTTTATGAGAGAAACTTATGTAAATTTTCTTTCTTTTACATTAATAAATTGCCTGAAGTGGCCACATTGGCTCAAGCCGTGCGCTGTTTCCCTCTTTGAGGGTTTTAACCACGTCAAGAACACTGGTGTACTGATCTGTGATCTGTTTGTGAGCGATGTCCCTTGGAGTTTTATCTAAGGAACTTACCCTGTAAATTCATACATGGTATCAAAGCTATTTGATGGTTGCATCAGTTGGTGATCCAAATCTAAAGCCGGTACAACTGCATCCAACTGTCGTTTTCTAGATCTATTGTTTTTTATCGCTTTCGGGCCGAGAGGACTGCTCTATTGTGTTAGGAGCATCTGTTCTAGTGAGGAAACCCTTTCATTTCACACGAAAAGGTTTCTGGTAACCCTAGCTATGTCATTTTTAAAATCTTGAGGTATACAGTCTTTATTTGCAGTTTTAGTTATTCATCTCTCTGTTTATTTTGGTTTATTTATCTCTCTGTTTTTTATTACCGGATCTATACCTTTCATTTCTGTGTATGCTCTTTGCCCTGCGACTCTATGTGATCCGGGCAAATTAGAAAAGAAAGGAAGGATTTTTCTCATGCATATGCTCTTTTCCATCGCGCCTTAGTGTGATCTCGAAAAATCAGAAACATTGAGGAAAATATTTAGTTTCCAGCAAAACCTAACTTCAAGCCGTAAGGTTTGACTTTTTTTGCATGTCTGTTTTGGGTTGTGTGGTTTTTTGTTTTGTAGGCAAAAAGGGCTTTCTCAAGTAAGCACGCACTTTCATCTAGACAATGGTCAATTTAATGATGTATTATGTGTTCCAACTTTATCCTGCAACCTTCTATCTGTATATCAGATAACTCATTCAAGTGAAGGTAAAACTGTTGAATTTTCACCTCACGATGTTGTAATTAAAGACCTAAGAGATCCTAGACAGATTTTAGCTGCTGGCATTGCTGATGATTCTACAAGGCTATATAAATTTAACAACTTTGGGTCATCAACTTTTCCCTCAGTATTTGTTGCTCATAATGATGAAGTGAGCAAACTTTGACATGAGCGATTTGGTCACTTAAACTATTGCTCCCTTCAAAATCTATGTAAAGAAAATATGGTGACAGGTCTTCCTATGGTATCTTGCAGAGATGGAGTTTGTTCTGGATGTGTACTCGGAAAACATCATCGAGATAATTTTGAAAAACGTGCCTCTTGGAACGCGTCAGCCCCTTTACAGCTTATGCATAGTGATTTATGTAGTCCACTTCTAGTTGTTTCATTCTTTGGCTACAAGTATTTCTTAACTTTCATTCATGATTTCTCTAGACGCACTTGGATATACTTCTTAAAACTCAAGAGTGAAGTATTTAACATGTTCTTGGCCTTTAAGGCCTTTGTTGAGAAACAATCTAGACCAATGTTTTAACTCCGACTCCGACTTCTCCGACCGGCCGAGCAATGACTCCGACTTCGACTCCGAAACGGTAATGACTCGGCCGGCTCGTTTTCAATGACTCGGTCGTTGTAAAAAATACATTAAATATTTAGTTTTTTTATAAAAAAACATAATTTTGAAGATTTTAAACATAATTTTAAAGATTTTCATTCATGGATGATATGTGATATTTGGAAGTTGGGCTGGTGTTTGAGAACCTTTTTAGCGATGATCATGTTCTGAAAATCTTGAAGAGCGGACATCATCTAAGCGGATCTTAGTCCAATGAAGAATTTGAGTGTTGTTCTATGTCCAGGAAAGAGGTCTAGAAGCATCAATTTGAAGCCTAAATTAATCATATCTCCGTGGACAACCTTCATCAGTTCCAGCTTACAGTTCTGAATATAATTGTTTCAAGGACCAACGAAGGACATCAAAGAACCTACATACCCGTGGCTCAATTGTCTATGGATTTTGTCCAGCGAAAAGGAGAAGCTTGGCCTACAATGGACACACATAAATACTTGTGAAAATATTTCTCCCTTGCGGATCTACAGCTTCTGTGGAAATTATGTTTTGGCTTCAGTCTTGTGGTATTTAAGACAAGCAAGGGTCTGCTTTCCTTTTTGGCACAGAAACCTACAACAAAATTAAGAAGTACTCCTACTCGGGTGAGTGAAGTGTTCTGAATTCTGGGTGTGATGTATTGACAATTTTGTTCAGGTTTGCAAGACAAGGATTTTGATACTATCCATACACAGTCACACTCAAAGGCATAATTGAAGACTACCTTTGTTTGCTGTAGCATGAGAAGTTCAAATTTTGTAACCTGTTGTCATGACATGAGAAGCTGAGCGTAAACACAAGTGAATAACTCTATAACTGTAACCCAGTGACTTAAATGCAGATTTGACAATAACTCGGACTCGGTCCGTTTCGGCCGAGTCAGCAATGACTCGGCCGTCCGAACCGGGTTACCCACCGAGTCACTGCCTAGGCTTATGAAACGGACCAACTCGGCCGAGTTGGAGTTGACTCGGCCGTTTCTTAAAACACTGATTGGGACTAATGTACAAGTCGCAAACATTTTGTCAAATCCTCAGGGAAAGGTCAAATTTGTGACTTTCCCAGACGACTTGGAGTCATTGAGAGACCTTCTTATAAGGGTCCTGCATGTTACATACATTGAGCTTTGGGAGCTCTAGGGGGCTTGGGGTACTTACTGGAGCAACATACGACCACAGGGCGACTCACCCTCCCCTGGTGGTGCGCTATGAACAAGATGATTAGTTCTTTTGTGGGCCGAGATGATTAGTTCTCCCGTGGCAACTGTGGAACAAGATGATTAGTTCTCCTATGGGCTGGGATGATTAGTTCTCCTGTGGCAACTGTGGAATAGGATGATTAGTTCTCCTGTGGGCCAGGATGATTTGTTCTCTGTGGCGATTGTGGAACAGGATGATTAGTTCCCCGTGGCATCCACTGACAGGATGATTCATTCTCCTGTGGACAAGATGATTAGTTCTCTTGTCGAGGCATCCTACCCATGCAGTCTGGGACTCATGGGAAGTATCTCTCATCTGATCAATGAGCAGGGAAATGAGGATAGGGACCATAGTAGTACTATCGATGGACGCATTGTTGTATCTACCGTACTCCCTATGCTAGGATGACCTCCATAGATCTGGGATCAGTATGAGTGGTTTGAGACACTCTCTTGTGACATTGATCTAGGATCAGTATGAGTGGTTTGAGACACTCTCTTGTGACATTGATCTGGGATCAATGAAACTGATCTAGGATCAATATGAGTGGTTTGAGACACTCTCTTGTGACATTGATCTGGGATCAATGAAACTAATATGGGATCAGTATGAGTGGTTTGAGACACTCTCTTGTGATATTGATCTGGGATCAATAAAACTGACTTCGCGTCAGTAAGAGTTATGTGACACACTTTCTTGAGATGAAACCGACTTAGGAGTAGTAGAGAATGGTATGAGACATTCTCGATCAATTCTTCTTCTTCATGGTTCAGCAAAGCAGAGCAGAGCAGAGCTCAACAGATCAAAGTAGAGCAGAGCTCATTAGATCAGAGCAGTGCAGGGCACTGATGGCAGACATAGTACAATCGGACATATGGATCAACGGATGGAGTTCTCCCTAGTTGAGAGGGAGTGTTAAAATTGGCAACTAGGGCCAAACTCCATGTGGGTCATCTTATTTATGGCAGCTGATATTTTTCTTGGATCCCTCTCATCAAGAGGTGTAGCATTGATCTAAAGATCATCCGATTCCGATAAGTATTCATGGAATTATGAATTTATTTGCGTTATAAGACAATTTGTCAAGGTCGGCCAGCATCCAAATAAACCCCATATGTGCTCAACGTTTTAGTATAAATAGAGGTGGCCTTCAAGTCATTTTAACACACTTGGGATCTCTTCCTCTCTGTACTTGTCTTTGTGTTTTAGTAGGAGGAGAGATCCTAAGGAATAACGTTGCCCTGATCCAGAGAGCAGAAAGTCAAAACTACCGGAAAAGCTGGAACTGCCAGAAAATGACAGAAATGCCGAAACTATTGGAAAATCCGGAACAGCCAGAAATATCGGAACTGCTGGAAAAGCCGAAAATGTCGGAAAAGCAGGAACTACAGGAAAAGTCGGAACTGTTGGAAATGCCGGAAAAGCGGGAACTGCCAGAAAAGCCAAAAAAGTCGGAACTGCCGGAAAAGCCGGAACTGCTGAAAAAGCCGGAAAAGTCGGAACCACCGGAAAAGTCGGAACTGCCAAAAAAGCCGGAAAAGCCGGAAATGTCGAAAAATCCAAAACTGTCGGAAAAGCCGAGACTACCGGGACTACCGGAAATGTCGGGAACAACCGGAACTACGGGAACTGCCGGGAATAGCTAGAATTGCTAGAACTGTCGAAACAGTCAGCCAGAGCATCTGTCTCCGAAGGAGAGCAGCATGCAAGAGACATCTAACTAACATTGGGATAGTTGTATGGTACTTAGCAGCAAATACACCAAGCATGCAATGTTACAGCGAGCATGCAAGGGACAACTAGCATGCAACAACAAGCATGCTAAGGATAACAAGCATGCTAGGGACAACAAGCAAGCAAGGGACAACAAGCAAGCAAGGTGCAGCCAACACATAAGTCAGGATGGCAACATGGTGCAGCAATGGCACATAATGCAGTACAGTGATTTTTACAGTCATGACTAATGAAGCATGATGAGATGCAGCATAGTGATGATGGGTGCAGCATGGTGCAGCGCGGTGAGGTGCAGCGTGATGACGAAATGTAGCACAACAATAGGTGAAGGAGTCACCTTGGAGAATTAGTTGAAGCAGCATGTCTTCAACTGATCTCATGTATCATCTTCTTAGAGATGATCTATGCTCTTATCTAGATAAGTCAAAGTGTTGACTTTTCTTTTAAACATACTCTCTCTCTCTCTCTGCTGAACTATTGAAGAACATATAAGAAGAATTGATCAAGGGTTTCCCCACATTGGGGTTTGTCCCTGGCTAGTGCTACATCTTGTGTCCTCTTGTCTTGGCTTGTCTTCTGCGATTTATGTTTCTGTTCTATCTGCAGTTCACTTTAATGTTGATGTGATTGCTAATCTAGAAAAGATATGGAGCTTACTATGAAAATTGAAATAAATTGCTCTAAGCATAGAACATACCTAAAATTAACATTTTGTCACTTGTATAATTTCATTCATGAAGTTGGTGAAGCTACATTAATGAAATGTGAATTTGTTGATCTTGTCTTTGTGAGGGCTCTTTCATATGTTTTATGCAAAGTAGAGTGAATAAATATCCTAGCGGTATATGATTGTTCATAATCACCTTCATAAGTCATCAATTGCAGCATCAAAGAAGTATATATTTTCCTAGTAACCTAGTTGTTGCCTCTAGGGTCAAGAAAGTTGTTGGGGAACTCCTTGATTGGGTATAAGCATATGTAGACATTGAATCATATTGACTCCATTATCCCAATAGGCTAGGCATTGGTCTAGTCCTAGGTGATCACCAAAATGAAGAATTCTCTCACCTCATTCTCTCTTTTCCAAGCCCTAAACCTAGTAGGCTTCCTAGGGCATCACACGAAATCCATTGCAGCCATCCAAAATTGATGAAATTTGGTCTACAGCTGCGTTGGTTTGTCCTTGAGGGATCCTCAAATTTTGAAGCTATTCCAACAGGGGAATCTCAATTTTTGGCAAGCCCTAGCTCACAAACCATTCTCCCTAGGTTTCCTTTGGTTAGTGGCTTTATCAAGGATCATTGTATCAAAGTCTCAAGTCAAACCTAATCTCTTGATCCTTCTTCTCCTCCCTCGCTTGGTCAAGCCCCTTTGTTTGAAGTTTCATCCCAAAACCTTGACCTTGTTTGGGTCCACTAAGGCTTCTTTGTGGTTTCCTCAACCTTGTCACTCCCCTTTCACAAGGATTGCTTAAAAACCCTATTCTTCTAGGATTCTTAGGTCTAGGACACTTCCTATCAAGAAATACTCCTCAACCCTAGGTTTAGGTCTCCTTTTAGCCCTTCTTGGAGAGCCATTCATCTTGCTTCTAAAGCAAGCAATCCCTATCATTAGAGTCTCTCCTTTGAATAGGCTCTTGGAATCACTACTTACCAACTATTGATATATTTTTCCTAGTGATTTCCCTAATACCGGGACTCCTCCCTTCAGTGAAAGTCCATAAAGGGCAGGGAGCTTTCGCTGAGGTGACAGTGGGCTATTGCTCCATTATTGCCACTTGACCTAGTAGTTGCTCTATAGGAATCCCTGCTAGGACCCCTGCTAGTTTGAGCAATAATAATCACTTAGCGAGATTGTTGAATTAGATAATGGGTACAAGGAAAATCATGAGGCTACCACAGTTGATGATGATTCCCAAGGGGTGTGCAAAGATGACAATACACAAGAAGTCAACAGTGCAAACTCAGACCCATCAGTTGATGAGTTAGATGTTGTTCACAATCCTACCTATGCAAATGACTTGGAAAACCAATTGAATATGAACGCAAACAAGATTAAGGTAGCCACGAGGCAATATGATGATGCATTGGTATTAATGACAAATTATTGTTGGAGAAGTGCAGTGACACATGAAAGTTTAGGAGGAGAGCCTTCACTTGAAGACTTTCAGATTCTCAAGAACGCATTGGTAGAGATGAAATCTAACTACCTATACCTCCTTTCAAACAAAGATCACCTACTGATGCTTATTGAGATATATCATGATGCGCTAATAGGGAAAGAGGAGGAAGTCGACAGGCTTACTTATGACCTTGAGATTTCCCAGGAGTCCTTGAACAACACTTAGATGGCCATTCAAGCATCAGAGTTGCAGGTTGACTAGCTTTGTATATAGTTGATTTGTGTAAATTCTTCTATGGAAACCATCACACGAGGATGTTAGGGACACTCATGATTTAATAGAGGAGCCTCCTGTGATAATGGAGCACGAGGAGCACCCAAATGAACTAGCACTTGCAGAGAGACATGTTCTAGAGTTTTATGATTATATACCCACGGGATGTGGATACAAATATATTTCAGATGAGGATACATCCATCTGGGATCCAAGTTCCGTTGACACGAGTGGAGAGTATACTGGAGACCCTAGTTGGCATTGGGATCCAGATGGGGTTTTCAATCATTTACCAGGTGTGAAGGATGACTATGGCATTGACAAGGTGATTGACCCAGTGACCAAACACTCACGTTCCTTCAACTTCCATCAGAGTTATGGTCAACTCTGGTGGCGGGTTGGTTTGATGCAGGAGTGTGTAGACTTCAGTTAATGTCTTGGCACATTGTTCATGCATGGGGTTGTAGGGTGGTTAGCATGCCCCGACGAGAGTTATTCAGATGAGATGGCATTTGTATGCCACCAAATAGAGCAGTATATGGGGATGGTACTCTTCCATTGATGTATTGGGCATAGGAGCCACCGAGGATCGACACAACAATGACATCCGCATTAGCATGTGAGGAGTCATGTCACTTAGGTCTACTAAGATAGAGGAGATATGGCTCACATCATGGTGGGTCCACTAGTAGGCTGGCAATACATTGGCGCATGCGAGATACCAGATGGTACAGGGTGCATTAGCAGTAGGCGATGATACCCAGTGGGGTACAGGGATATGTCATGGTGTGCAGAGGTATGCAAAGGAGTACGATGATGCATGGTTTTATGCAGTGGTGTATGGTGCAACACAGCTAGATCTCGGAGCATTGCTTCTAGGGAGACAGATTGATTGGGACATCCGACATACCAATGGGCCTAGCTTACCCAAGATCGATGAGTAGATGGATGAGCGTTAGGGAGCATTGCATTCCTCGAAGTTCGATCTTCGATAAGAACATCATCTAAATAGAGTCAGAGAGCAGGATACTCACAGGACTACCCATGGGTATCCATATCGGTTCTTGAGCACGCCTTTGGGATGACCCATTCACCTATCACTTTCAAGACCAGCACACTGTTGCCAAGGCTTTTGTTGCTGTTCTTTGATGCTCTCATCACATATGGCAGGACACATGGGGGTCACCTGAGATTGTTGGGTGAGACACAAAGCATCATGGACAAGAAAACGACTTCCTAGTTGAGGCATATGGTCGGAGCGCGGGTTGATAGATACAGGATTAGGGATGGTGTGACTCACTACAAAGGCAGCGTATGTTCTGCCCCTAAGTACACACATAGGGAGACAATCAGGAAAGAGTTGCATGACACACCTTCAGCAAGACATTTCGAGGCATTGTACGAGCATGGGACACAATGGATGTAGGCCTCTTTTACAGGAAGGCATGTGGGCTCCAGGCAGTAATTGGGTACATCACCAGAAGACGAGATAGCATAGTTCGTTGTGTGATTAGGCAGAAGCATGGAAGTTTAGCATGCATCGAATTTATTCATGATACATGGTGTTTGTTTATTGGTTGCATACAAGGATTAGTGATGAGGCACGGATGGGCGCCAACAGTTAGCAGTACTTCGCTGCAACAGGTAGTTATGATCAGAGTGGCACAGCGACAACATGGCAGTTTCCTTTTGGGATTAGCATGGGACCCTAGCATTACAAGGCTTGATAGCTCAGCCACCATTATGGGTGAGCTGGTCTTTACAAGGGAAGACCACTCAGTTCTTCCATTGGACTTCAGTTTGGCGGAGAGCGTTTCACTTCTCAACGATTTGTTGATGGTATCAAAGGAGGAGGCAAGGGTTAGTTCATGTGGACGAGGACGATTCTCAGTCGGAGTTGGATCGTACTTTCAGGAGTTCACTTGTGAGGTGCATGGGAATGGTTTTCCAGTAGAGCAGCTTCTTGAGGAGTTCGTCGAAATTCCACATTTTCGAGATGCTCTACTTATTGGCAGTATGTAGAGGGCCTCTACTGTCTACTCCTCATTGGGGAGTGAGTAGAGCGAGAAATGCTTCACGATGATTAGGATGGTTTGGGACCCTGGTATTCACTTGGATCAGCGTGTGCAGCGACAACATGCGATGGCATTTCTTGAGGGCAAGCAATTTTGGGGAGGGGAGATCGTAATGTCCCCAAAATTTGGATTACCTAGCAAGGTGGTTAGGAGGGTTTTCCAGAACTTTGTGTCAACCTAGTCATCAGAGCAGGATTACTCCATTGGTGGGCTCGGAGGGTTTTAGAGGAGTTTTATGGGTCCGACTGGGATCACTTACCATATTTCATCATCGGGATCAATTCCACACGGTTTGCTCTTGGTTCTGTAGCATTCCAATGATTTCCATAAAATGTCGTTATTAACAGTGATATTTTAATTAATTATGCTTAAGGTGTTGTTTCAGGTTTATTACTTGGAGAAATAGCTTAGCGTAATAGCTTGTTCGAATCGGGGCAAAAAGATCTATAGGGCAGAATGATAAAAAAAGGGATTTGGGTGGCCAGCGTGACTACAAAACCGAATTTGGCACTTTTCGACATTAAAATTGACTTTAATTAGTTTAGGAAAAGTGCTTTTAAATATTTAATAGGAGGGAAAAGGTAAGTGAGTTATAAAAAAGGGAAATGAGGGGGTATCTCCTCATTCATTCGTGCATTGGAATTTTTCGAAACAAAGCTCTTGGAGAGAGTTGAAGGAGGAGCTTAGGGTTTTGGAACCCTAGCCAAACTTCAGTGTTGAAACTAGACACCCTAGTTTGGGTTTGAGAGTGAGATCACACAAATTTCACCACTGAACTTCATTGGAAAACAAGATCTCCGGAAAATATTGAGGTATTCATGTGTTATCAGTTGATTTTAGGAGCTTATTTGGCATTTTCTATATCCCTTTTGCATATGAAGGAGCTACCAGAAATTTGAGCTTGAGAATCAAGTTCCAAGACCAATAAGAGGCCGAGTTCATGGTTTTGAGGAGTTGTTCAATTCGTAGTAGCAGATAAAAAGCTTCAGTGGTTTGATTTTTCCTTTAATGAAAGGCAGCTAGAGTTCCTAGACAAAACCAATCTCTTATTACAGTGTTGGGCGAGTTTTCCTTTATAGTGGAGTCGAACTGCTACAGTAGGAGGTTGAAACACATGTTAAAAGACTATTGGCAACTTATAATGGTCAAGTTATTATTTTGGGTGTGATCAAGCAAGAATTTACGCCATTGCAGAATCATGGTCACTGCCTTTTGTAGCTGAACAAGCCACTAATTAATTCTGGGCTGAGTTGCTATAGCTATTTGTGCGTTGGGGTTGCTTGTCATCACAGAGAAGCTTGATTTGGGGGTCTATTGCTGACTGCGTTAATTTTGAAGTTGTTTCTGGTAATGTTGGAGGAGCTATGACCTTCTTTGTGGTCCATTTTAGTTGATTACAACCTCTTTGGTTGTTGGTTGTAAGTGTTGCTTCAATCTGGAAGTCTAGACTGAGATTTGGTACTTGGGTTGTATACTTCTCGAGTTGTTTATCCTCCTAGTGAGTTGTAACAGAGGCATAAGTAATTATTGTGGGTTTCCGTCTACAAGTTCATTCTTCCATTATTTGCTCATTGTGTGTTCACTTAAATTGAGAAAGATGTGTTATGGGTGTTATTTTATTATACCAGCAGTGTGATAGTTCTATGAGTTAATTACAAACTTCAAAATTAGTTGATGCATATTGAGTCTCTGAACAAGCTATTATGTGCATGAGATTTATGATAAATCACCTACAGCAGTATATTACCAAAATGTTTGTCAAAAATTGTGACTGAAACTTTCACATAAACTCAAAAAAAAATTGAAAACAATTCAAGTGATTTTTGGAAAGGCATTTTACAATCCCCCTGGATATAGTTCAGTCCATGGTCCACTGTGCCTAGATGATCCCGTAACACATGTTCCGCAGCCACCTAGTGCACCCACCTAGGCTCCATCATAAACTAACTCAACGTGTTGACTGTGAAACAGATATTCGGTCTAGTGTTGACCAAATATCAACGAATCAATTAAATAACGATATAAAGTGGGGTCTACCAACTTGGAATTTGAAGCATGCAATTTCTTCCAGTCTATAATCATCAAAGTAGCCACAGTCCTACAATCCTCCATAAAAAATATCCTCGATATGTCTCCTGCATATCTGCCCTGGCCCACGAAGTTATGCCCACCCTCCTGCCAAACCTCCAACCCCAAAAAATAGTGCATCAATCCTAGATTAGTCATCTCAAAATCTAAAGCTAGACCTCTCTTGCAGTGCTCTATGAGTCTCTCCTTGCTTGTAATAAACAAATCATCCACATATAGGACCAAAATGAGTGGATCCTCGCAACCATAACAAAATCTAGGTCTAGATCTGCATCACTCTTCTAGAAACCCATATGCTGCAAGTAGGTATTGATCCTCTCGTACCATGCTCTCGGCACTTGCTTCAGTCCATATAGGGCTTTCTTAAGCCTACACACATGAGACTCTCTCACATGCACCTCAAAGCCCTATGGCTGCTCAATGTAAACCTCCTCCTGTATCACCCTTGTTGACCACTAAAGTTGCACTTGAAGATTTGTCAAAGACTCCATGATCAAAGTACACTTGAAGCAATCCAACATCATTAGATCATGTTAAAATATCATAATTCATTTTCTTTCTATCACCATTTTGTTGTTTAGATTCCAAAACCCTAAGGGGATATTGTAAAAATGATTCTAGAATGATGAAAAAGACTCATGTAACAAATGTAGGTAGCTTAGGACTTTACCAGCAAGTGAATTCACTTTAGGGAGTTCTTTTTCCTTGACTAATTATCTATGTTTTTAACACTTATAATTAGTTGAGTTTTTCTCTCAGATTTACCCCAACGCTGGAGTGTGACTTGATGGTAAAGCCTTAAGTGAGTCCTAGTGTCTAGAGTCAATGTATATTACCATACTAGATCATCTCTAAAGTTTCACGGAAATTGGTTGAGTCAAGTGTTAGTTTTTAATTGTTAAAAAATTCCCGTAAGACGGGATTTCTCTATGTAAATTTTGATGTAAAATGTAATAAGTGTTGCCTACAGATGTTGTAGGGAGTATGAGTACTCAAAATTAGACCTCTACAACACAACTTTAAATCTAGAGTCACTTTGAGGGTCAAAAACTAATTATGCACACCTCAAAACCCATTTTTTCTAATTTTTGGCAAAAACGAGCAAATAAATTGGTCAGAAAATAATAATTGTGGGAAAATAAAAAATCTCTTCAAGTGAAAACTACTCAAAAATGAGGTGGAAATTCATAAGGGGCATGTTGTCTCCCAATGTGTACACCAAGGGCCACAACACTCAGGACAAAGGCTATTATTGTAAACATTGTCCACTTCGTTCTAGCTATCTCATAGGCAAGCTAAGGGCGGTAGTCCCTAAGAGGTGAAAGATGGATGATGAAGGAAAACTTGTTGGGAACCAACACGTTCTAGGAGATGCACTGAAAGCTATCTTATTAACTTGACTTAAATTAGATGCAAGCAAGATTAATTGAGCAATGTTTAAGATATTCAATTAAATTTAGACAAACTAGATTTAAAGTTATGAGACCAGTGCCTTTAAATACAATGCTCAGAAATAAAAGACTTGCAAGACAAATGATTCACCAAGTAACAAGATGACAAATGTTGCTTTAGTTGGATGATCAACTAAATTATATGAAATGCAAGATGAAACGAGATGTTAAAGACTTAAGCACTTAAGTTACGATTTACTCTGAGCTAAACACTAAATAATTAAACGAAAATTCAATGAAAATCTCAATTATGCAAATGCTCAAAATACTCAATTTAGGAAACGAAAGATATACAATTTTCCACAAGTCCACGATAGAGTATTCAATAAAAATGTCGATCACAATTATTTGAAATATTTCAAAACTAATTATTCAAGAAATATCCAATAATTCAAGTAAATGGCTCTAAACTTAGAATTAATATCCTTCTCAGATAGTGAAAATGTATGAGCAATCAAACATCAAAATTTAAAACCAAATATCAATGATCATAAAACTTAGCTGAAGCACATAAATAATGAAGGCCTAAGCACTTAAATTTCACTAATTAATTACCAGGAAAAACCATGAAATTTAGATGCTAATTGAATAAGCACTTCAAATAATTTTGGAGTTAAATGATTTTCTAAATAACTCAAATCCAACAAATATTTCCTTTCCTATAGTCAAACTTAGAAAAAAATTTAAAAAAATTATATTTGCCTTGACTATAGAAAAAAATATTAAATTTTTACCCAACAAAAAATTTTGAAGATTGTGGGCCCAAAACCCTTATCACATAAACTCAAAAATAACTTAGATTTTAATGTGATAATGCTTGTGAAAAAAGGTTAAAATCTTTTTTTTTAAAGGGGCCAAAATAAAACCTTCTTAATGTGTAAAAGTAAAAAAAAAAAAATTGTGAAGGGCCAACACATCAAAAGATTTAAATGTAAAAAAAAAAATAATAATATATATAATATATATATATATTTTTATGGGCCAAAGGCCACTTAAAAATAAAAGTTGAGTTGAATGTTTTAGTTTGGATAAATGTTTGGATGCAGGGATGCACGAGGGCAACGGGAAGACGCGGGAATGCAAAGGGAATGACGACAACGGAATGGAGAAGCGAGGGAGCAAGAGGATGTGAAGCAGAGGGAAGAGTTGCGAGGAGGGAGATGAAGGGCGCGCAAGGAAGGAAGTACTGCAGGTTAGCAGAGAAGGGGAAGCCGCGAGGAGCAAGGAAGATAGGTGGAGGAGATCTCGACGGAGGAGAGGGATGAGGGCTAGAGAGCTGGGGTACGACAGGCAAGAGTTAAAGCAAGCGCAGGAGGCTGAGGGTAAAGGCAGCGATAGTGTACAGGCCGAGAGGAAGGCTATGAAGGAAAAGGGCCAGCGTGAGGTTTAGTGAGAACAAGGATCAAGAGGCGAGGGGATGCGAGCTGGGAAAATAAGGATAAAGGAAAATGCAAAGGGGAAAGGTGAGCAGAGAGATCAGGGAAGCAGCAAGAAAAAACAACAGAGAGTATGGAGGGTTTGCAGAGGGGGTTTCAACCTCAAAAAAAATTGAAAAAAAAAGATGAAAAACCCATATCTGAAAATTTTAATTTGATAATTTGGTTTGCAACTTTCCCTGCAAAAAATTATTTCTAAGACAATATCTTGCCCTCCAGGGCGTAGATCTGTCTCAGATCTTGAAAACTCTCCTTGTATAACTTTAGATCTGGTCCTACACAAGTGAAAAACAAAAACCCAAGACCCAATACATATACAAAAATCTGAAATCAAACCCAAATCCCAATTTAAAAACAAAAAATAGAAATTTAATTTTTCAGATCTATACACTTATATTACATATCTATCAAATCTGAGGAATATGAGTCCAACTCCGCTCCCAAATCTGAATATTTATGCTCTTCCTAGCTAGATCTATCTATTTAGCACAAATTTATAAAAGATAATTAATTTAAATTTAGGCACAAGCCCCAAAAAACACCCTGCAAGAGGAAATCGTAAAATAAGCTTGGGGAATTAAATAAGGAAGCCTCTTCAGATTATATTTCCTTAGGAGTCAGTTGGTCCAATCAAGGACTTCCCCAAACACCCCATTCTGAATCTGAATGATTTCTGCACACTTAAAGTTAAATTGTTAAATCAATAGAGAAATAAGATAAAAATAAAATTTTCGAGAATCAGAGATACCTGCTAATTCAATACAATTAAAATTCTTATCCTAAATCCAGCGACCTATGCAAGATACCTGTGCAATAGATTACTCTAGAAAAATTATTAATCAACAATTCATTAAAATAATAACTAGCAGAATATTAAGAACAAAGTTACCATTAAAATGTTGGAGAGGAATATCAGCATCAAGTAAAACCCCAAAGACTTTGTTTGTATTATTCTATAAAATAGTACAAGAGAGATTCAAGAGCAAGTACATGATTCAATGATCGAATCCTTCAAATGACAAATGACCTCTAATTTATAGATTAATTCTCCAACGGCTAGTTGGTCTGATCGCCATCAAATTAATATCGACCATTGAAAAATATGTAATTATCTTTTAATCTCCTCCATTGAAATTAATTTATTTTTTGAGGAAATTTGAATTTTTCATTTAATTGAATTTTAATCAACTCAAAATTAATTCTTTTGAGTTGATTTCCTCAAAAAATTGACTTTGACTTAACTAAGGGCCAAGGGTCCAAAATCTCTTGAAATTTTCAATATTCCCTTGGTAGGAGACCTCCAAAAAATAATTCTTCTAAAACCCACGAATTTTAAATTTGGAGAACTAATTTTTCCTATGACTGAAAATTAATTTAATTTCTAGCTTATAATTTTAATTTATTTTTGCCAGAAAATTCAATTAATTGACTCATAAGGGGATTAATGATTTTTCCAACCCTCAAATAGTTTAGTCATGGTCTCTAAATATGAGGGACCATGCACTAAAATATTTTTTACATCAAGACATTACAATTTAATATATGAAGGGGGAACACCAGTTCGTTATAGAACCTCATTTATAAAACCCCATTCTGCGATTCAATATGCTCTAGTAGACCAAGTAATTTGTAATAAAGTAATTTAGTCAATTAGCTTAAATTACTCCCAAATTTCTTTTACATAAGATTAGACTAGAACACTAGAACTTGCCTAAGATCTTGACGACAAAATCCACCCTAGCTTTGGGGTAAAGTTGGAGGGAAAAACTTTGCCAATCATCCGTGTTTAGAAAAACACATGAATTGGTGAAACGAAAAACCTCCTAGGATAGAAATCGCCACCAAAAAGGTAGGATTACCTAGGTTGTCACATCATAGTTTTAAAATTCGGTCAATTTGAAATGGAAACGGCCAAGTTGATCCGTTTCATTGCCCAGAAATGTGACTCGGTGGAGGAAACGGTTTAGTAGGCCGAGTCAGCCATGACTCGGCCAACTCGGCCGTTTCCATATTGACTTGGCCAAGTCATAACCAGTGGCCCGTAACCCCATCAAAACAGCGATTTGACATTTTTTTAATGAAATTTTGAAGTGGTTGCTTATTGGTTTGGACTCCAATGTGTTTTATGAATTAGTTAAATGTTATTTGGGGTCCATTTCCCCCTCCCAAACCCTATTTAACACACTCAAATGCTCTCTACTATTGATATGCTATTCAAATATCATGGTAATGTTAAATTCTTAAAGTAAAAGTGACATTCTCCTTAATCTTCATTTTCATTTCTTTTACTTAAATTTTTAAAATTACCATGAAATGACTCAGGATGTTTGAGAGTGGTTCGGCCTGGTTGATTTCATATGGAGAAAGTAGAATTTTAGATTTCATTCAAAATCCAGCAGACTTATCAGTTTTTCAGGATTTCAGGATTTGGAGGATTGCATTGTTTCCATTGAATTTTGTCATGTATTAGGGTATGGAATCGTATTTTAATCAAGAGCACCAATCCCTCTATGTACCTTGATGTTAGTGACATTGGTTGTCGAACTCCTCTGGGATTCGCTCCCAAACCAGGAGCCTCTGAAAATGTCGCTCCTGCTCCCGTTTTCACTCTCGCTCCCCACTTTCGCTCCTGCTCCCAAGTAACATTGAGACAGATGATGTTGGCAACTCTAGCAGTAGCCAGTAGTACTGGTCACAGACTTTTGTTGTAGAGGCCATTTATAGCCTAAAAAATCGAAGGCCAATAATAGCCAACTCTCAGAATTTTGTGGGCAGTAGTTCTAGCAGCGTAATGACCACCACAAAATCCTGAGTGAAATTCAGAAATCAACTTCTTGGACTCAATTTCATCAACACATCTAAGTATAATACCCCTAGGATTTCTCCATCCGAGGCCATCCTTCATAAGGCAATACTTAGTTGCTTTTAATCTAAGAGCCCTTCTTTTATGAGCAACTAAATGATCAGGACATGTAAGATTTAACAAATAATCAATGATTTCCTTGTATGAATCATGCTCCCCTAACCTTTGCAGCTCAAGTGAAGATGAATCGTTAAGAAAAAGCAAACCAAGAGCTTTCTTGTTTCCTTCAGTCAATATTTCAGCCAATCTTTGACCTTTGACCAGCTTAGTGGGTCTAATCTCCAAGTCATATTCTTAGATCTTAGTAACCCACCTAGCACGAGTCCCTAAGCAATCAGTCTAAGTTAATATATATTTAACAGCTGAATGTGGGACAAAAGCAATGACTTTAGAATAACCCATGTAAGTCCTGAAACGCTCAAGAGACTTGACCAAGGCATATGCTTTCTTTTCCATGGTAGTATAATTTATTTCAGAATTTTGAAGACACCGGCAATTGTAACAAGACACCGACAATTGTATCTTCTGAAGAAAAAGAAAAAACCATGAAATCTTTAGAATAATCAAGGCTAGCTAGAATAGGAGCTTTTGCAATAGCACTTTTGATTTCTTAAAAACCCTTTTTACTGTCTTCTTTCCACAAAAATTTAGCATCTTTCTTAAGAAGACTTTGAATAGGTTTGGCTATCTCTGCGTAATTTGGAATAAATCTCCTAAGAAAGTGGGTCTTTCCAAGGAAAGACTGATTTGAGATTATGAGGAAGAAGAATCTTTTAGATTGCCTCAACCCTTTTAGGATCAATCTTGATCCCTTCTTTCAAGATGATGCGACCAAGTAACTTCCCTTTAGTTACTCCAAATATGGATTTTGCAAGATTCAAGGAGATTCCAAACTCTCTACATCTATCAAAAACTTGCCTAAGATGACCTATATGACTGATACCATCCTTAGAAAAAACCATAAGATCATCCTAATAAATCTCAATGATTTTACCAATTAAACCCTTAAAGGCATTATCCATGGCCCTCTGAAAGATAGCTCCAGCGTTAGTTAATTCAAAAGGCATTCTAATATATTCAAATGTACCCCATGGTGTGGTGAAAGTAGTTTTTTGTCGATCCTCTTTCTTAACCCACACTTGATTATCTCTGGAAAAGCCATCTAGCAACGACATCATTTGTGAACTCGTTACTCTTTGCAACATAGTCTCCATGTTTGGCAAAGGGTAATTATCTTTTTTACATGCTAGATTAAGGTTTCTAAAATCGGCACAAAGTCTAATTGTACCATTCTTTTTCCTAACAATCACTAGGTTGGAACACCATGTTGAAAGCCTAGTTTGAGAAACAATACCCGCTACAAGCATCTCTGGAAGCTTCTTTTGAACCAAGGGAGCCAACTTAGGATTTATCTACCTAAGCTTTTGACGAAAGGGCTTAGCATTTTCATCTTTTAAAGGGATAATGTGCTCCATGACATCTTCCCTATAGCCTTTTAACCCATCATAAGAACATGCTAAAACATCTCTATATTCACGAAGTAAATTAACCAACTTGTTTCTTTCTTGATCACTAGTACCTTTACCAATTTTAACAATCTTAGGGTCACTAGAGGTACCAATATTTACTTCAATGAACTCCCCTGGATCCATCTTAATTTCATCTTTTTTCTTTGTAGCATCATGATGATCGAAATGTTGCTCCAAAGCTACAATGCCCCTGGGAGTAGGATTAGTTATATCTTCATAATTTTCGAAACCATCCTCTTTATAACTAACCTCAAAATTTTTGAATTCATCTAGCTTATTACGAAAGCGAATCACCTGTCTTTCATCATCAAAGACCTGCCAATGCTCCATATTGTTAGGTAAAGAAGGTCTAAAGATAATTTCCATTTTAATCTTATCCTTCATTAAGTCATCAAATAACTGCAAGGTAGATGCTGCTACAACCAGCTCATCAGCCAAGCTATACTATTCTCTAGGGATAGCTTCTAGATCAAGAGCATCAAAATATTCCATAGTATCCCATACAACATTTCGATAGTTCCTTAATCTTTGGTTTTTACATGTAAACTTATTCTTAATTTGCATGATAACCAAATCAAAATCTCCCTTGATACTAAGCAATTTAACCTTCAAGTCTTTTGCCAATTCGAGACCCAACAATAGAGCTTCATACTCAGCAACATTGTTGGTCACTCCAAACTCCAATCTATAGGCAAATTTGAAAATATGACCAAGGGGAGACTTTAATACAATTCCAACACCTTTACTATGCCTAGAAGATGCACCATCAAAAAACATACCAAACCTTATTCTTTAAATCCCCATCTTCTCATCAACCTTAACCTCTGGGGGAATTATAGAATTAGACAAAATGGCATAATTCCCAAGGTTAGGTTGTTCCTTTATTATTTCATTATGGGGACTCCTAGGATCTTCAACATGGAATCTTCTCTCAAGCTCTTTGTTAAGTCTGACAAATCCATCACCTCTAGGAGAAGGAATCGTAGCATATCTCCAATTCATCTGAATGCTTCCACCTAAATCAGAGGCCCATTTCCTAGACAACAACATGCCCCAAGCATTAGGAACATCAACTACAACTATGTCCATTACAATTATTATGTCAGGGTAAATTGATAAATGAACTTGTAAATCCTTAATCAACCCATGAACTTCAATCTTCGTAGATTCCATGGCACATGTGTTGTAGTAAGGTCTAATTATTCTTAAGTTAAACTGCTCCATGACCCTCTTGGTCATAACACAAGCCGAGGCACCAGAATCCAACATGCAATTATACAATCTGTAACCATTAACCAGTGAATTAATAAAGAATGATTGATGATCTTTGTTATCTAAATCCATACTTTGCAAATATATGGGGGCATCTTTATAGACAATCTCAGGAGCCTTCTGTTGAGAAACATTCACACGAGGAGCTTGAATGGATTTTAATAACTTAGCTTTTTGGGAAGGAATCTTCAATATCTCGGTAACAAGAACCCAGATTTTTGCATTATTAAACCAACTTCCCAAATCAACATCCAAACTAGGACTAAAACTTCGAGGGGGAATTTGATTTCCACTTTGATCCTTATCCCTTCTTTGATAAGTCAAACCCTTATCTTTCACAATATCCAAGAGTTGCTCTGGAGAAGGCTTTTCAACAAATAACTCAACCATCACATGCTTTTCATGATCAAAATTACTTATACTAAAGGACGATGTAGAAGGCCTGACCTCTTGACTTTTTTCCTTAACTTCCATCCAATCCTCCATAGATAATGAAAACTCCTTGCCGACCACATTTATTTGATTACTTGTTCCAAACATCCCACTATCCAAAATTCTCGTAACAATGGGACAAGTAGCCTCTTCATGAAGAGCATCACAGGCCCCTATTATTATTTCTAGGTTGGGAACTTTAGGCTTGAGACCTTTCCATTTGGACCAACCTAGACTGCAAGGCACTTATTTCCTTAAGCATGGTTAGATATTAACTTCACCTGATTTAACTCCATGCTTTCAAGTTTCTGTAACAACTTTTGCATAGTATCATCATCAGATTCTTTAACATATTTTCCTTTAGGTTCTTTCAATTTGGTTGAAGCCCTATCAAGACCTGGGATTTCAGAAATCTCATATGCCTTCTTATCTTTTCCGATCTCTTAAGCTAAAATCTGAGCAACTCTATAATCACGACTCTTAGCACGCCTTAATTCATAAGAAGTATCATGATTAAAAGCATCAATGTAAAAATCCAAAAGAGATTTATCAGGAGGCTTATAATCTTGAGGTAATTCTTTAATAATACCATTAAATCTCTTATTGAATTCTTCTACGGTTTCATTTTCCTTCTTCTTTATGACACCAATAGCCTTAACCAGATGCCTTTCTTCTTTCTTATCTCCAAACTTTTCCTTAAAGGCTTTAATGATAGACTGTAATGAGTCAAAAGAATGATAAGCTTTCTCAATAAACCACTCCAAAGCATCTTCTTCCAGAGATAGCACAAAAAGCTTCATCTTTACATCCTCATGAGCAACGTTAGCACCATCCCATTTATTAATGAAATGCCTAAAATTTTGAAGATGAACTTTAACAGATATCACATTATTGCCTTGGAAAGAAGGCAATTTATCCAAACCTTTATTAAGAAGCTAGCAAAAACTAGCAAATAAATTGGTCGAAAAATAATAATTAGGAGATAATAAAAATTCTCTCCAAGTGAAAAATACTCAAAAATGAGGTGAAAATTCATAAGGGGCATGTTGTCGCCTAAAGTGTACACCAAGAGCCACAACGCTCTTTAGAGAGAAATGAGTCCATTTTAAGTTGGTATCTTCTTTCTTTTTAAAGGGGTCAAAATAAAACCTTTTTAATGTGTAAAGTAAAAAATTTAAATTTTTGTGAAGGGCCAACGCATCAAAAGATTTAAATGAAAAAAAATAATTTAATTTTTTTTATGGGCCAAAGGCCACTTAAAAAAAAATTGAATCAAATGTTTTAGTTTGGATAAAGATTTGGATGTAGGGATGCACGAGGGGAGCGGGAAGACGCAGGAATGCGAAGGGAATGAGGACGCGAGAATAGAGAAGCGAGGAAGCAGGAGGATGCGAGGCAGAGGGAAGAGCTATGAGGAGGGAGATGAAGGACGTGCAGGGAAGGAAGAAATGTGGGTTAGGAGAGAAGGGTAAGCCGCAAGCAACAAGGAAGATAGGCGGAGGAGATCTCGAAGGAGGAGAGGGATAAGGGCTAGGGAGCTGGGATGCGGCAGGGAGGAGTTAAGGCAGGTGCGTGAGGCTGAGGGTAAAGGTAGCGAGGGTGTACAGACCAAGAGGAAGGTTGTGAAGGAAGAGGGACAGTGCGAGGGTTAGGGAGTGCGAGGATCGAGAGGCAAGGGGATGCGAGCTAGGAAAATAAGGATAAGGAAAATGCAAGGGGGATAAGCGAAGCAACAAGAAAAAAAACACAGAGTATGGAGGGTTTGCAAAGGGGGTTTCAACCTCAAAAAAATTTGAAAAAAAAGGTTGAAAAACCCTTGAAAAAAAAAAAAAAAAAAATCACTCCAATTATTTTATGAGAAAAACCCAGATCTAGAAAATTTAATTTGATGATTTGGGTTGCAACTTTTCCCTGCAAGATCTTGCCCTCCAGGGCCTAGATCTGTCCTAGATCTTGAAAAATCTCTTTGTAGAACTTTAGATTTGCTCCTGCACAAGCAAAAAACAAAAACCCAAGACCCAATACATATACAAAAATCTGAAATCAAACACAAATCCCAAGTTAAAAAACAAAAAATAAAAATTTAATTTTTCAGATCTATACACTTATATTACAAATCTATCATATCTGAGTATGAGTCCAACTCCACTCCCGGATCTGAAGATTTATGCTCTTCCTAGCCATATCTATCTATTTAGCACAAATTTATAAAAGATAATTAATTTAAATTTAGGCACAAGCCCTAGAAAACACCCCGCAAGAGGAAATCATAAATAAGCCTAGTGAATTAAATATGGAAGGCTCTTCAGATTTTATTTCCTTGGGAGTCAATTGGTCCAGCCGAGGACTTCCCCAAATGCCCAATTCTGAATCTGAATGATTTATGCACACTCAAAGTTAAACTATTAAATAAATAGAGAAATAAGATAAAAATAAAATTTTCAAGGATCGGAGATACCTGCTAATTCAATCCAATTAAAATTCTTATCCTAAATCCAGCAACCTATGCAAGATACTTATAAAATAGATTACTCTAGAAGAGCTATTAATCAACAATTCATCAAAATAATAACCAACAGAATTGTTAAACACGCACATGGCAAAGACAAAATAGGAAAGATAAACAAGAGAGTACATCTATTATTTGACAATGATATACATTTATAGTACATTCGTGTGACCGATGGGTTCCACATCCCAAGGTTTCTTGGACTCTCGTGGTTGTTCACATTCTACACCAACCCATAGAGGATTAGGTGTCCAACATTCCCCCCCTTATTCCGAAGGGTTATGTATGAGTCCAAGAAAAGAGTTGTAATACAAAATGTGGCAAAATGCATGGCAGCACTAAGTTGAATGTGCTCTCTAAATGTTGGTATAAAGGGTAGTGGTTTAAGGATGACCACCAACACTGGAACGCTTAGTGCAGTTCCTAGGACTCTTCCAAGTCTGGCATGAAGCTCAAGTCTTCTACTAAAGGAAGTGCTCCTGATGTTTTAAAGAGGGAAACCTTCAACCATGAAAGGGAGGTCTCACCCCGCATAAAAGGGAGAACCTCAACCTGAAAAGGGAGGTCTCAACCTGTGATGGTTTAAGGATTACCACCAACTCTGGAATGCTTAATGCAATTCCTGGAATTCTTCCAAAACTAGCAAGAAGATGAAGTCTTCTGCCAGAGGAAGTGTCCCAAATTCTTTGAAGAGGTATCACTGACTGAAGGCATGCTCAGGGGCATATTTGTCGTTGGCTACAACTCTGAATCTGGTGTGGCAGGTTGTGGCTCAAGCTCGCTTGATGCGGCTTTGAAGCTTGTAGATGACCATTATTTCCCCCCTGTCAGATACAAGGTGAGATGATGGAGAAAACTCAACTACAAGACTGTTCAATACTCTCGAACAAGTTCTGACATGTGACTAGAATATCTTCTTGGTTGTTGATGCCCATTGCCAAGAAGCGATCCATCCAAGATGAATGTTTGTTCTTGCAGGAGGTTTGTTTCTGAAGCATCTATTTGAAGAATCACTGGTTTTATGACAGTGCCTACATGGATGAAGATCAAAACAGTGATCTTTCAGATGGCCAACTCGGTCACAGTGTTGGCATTTCACAATCTGTTGTTGTTGCTGGGGAAGAGGGGCAAAAGCTAAAAGTGAACTGTCATGAAGAAATCCAGCACTTTGAAATTGGATTGGTTTGGAGTAGTCTGGAATATGAAAGGGCACGTCCTTGTCATATCCAAGACCAGTTCTGTGCTTGTTGTGGACAAGCTCTTCCAATGACCGACTTGGGAAGTGCAGACTAAATTTCTTCATTTGCATGTACAATTGCTGCTTTATTGGGCACTAGATCTGAATTTGCAACATTATTGACTTGCTGCTTATGGGAATCTGTTTCATTGTTCTGAACAAAAACAGGTTCAGAATGACGACTCCATTGTTGTAATTCTGCTTGTTGTAGCTGAGATTCAAGCTATAAAAATTCAATCTTGTCATGTACATCTTGTAAACAACTGTGAATATCGGTGAGAAAATCCTTGCTGATTTTGATTTTATTATCCATAGTAGAGAGTATTAGATTGTCCAGTAACTCTAATATTGCACCAATTGGAGCCATTTTTTAACCTCAAAAAAATTAGTAAAACAATGAGGACCTCAACGCACTCCAAACTCTAATACAATGCCAAGACAAAGAAGCTCCAATCTCCAAATTATTTCAAATATCGAAAACCCCACATGCTATAACTCTTCTGCTAAACTGAACATGATGTCCATAAATAAGAATTTCACCACAAGATATTGGCTGCACCAGTCCTTTCCCAGTCTAGGCCAATTTTTCACAGTTATGTTGATGTAATATGAGCAGCAATCATAGGATTTTAAGAGACAAATATCTTAATATATAAAGCTTGATAAAAGAGAAAGGGAACAATGCTTCGAACTATGGATTCAAAACCCCCATCGATGCAATGGAAATGGGCAAAGCAGCATTTGTGGTTTCTGTGCCCTTTATACTTTTTTGTGACGTTCCTAACAATTTTAAGTGAGAGGCTTCATTGAATTCAATCAGAGAAGACCTTCGTCCTGACAATCACATATATTATGGAGGACAATCTCTTTCACCAGTTGAAGATTCAGATCTCAGCAGAACTTGGTATGATGATACACCATATATTTTTGGAGTTGTTGATGGGATAACTATTTCTGTTGATCCCAAGACCAGTATGTTGTACTCTGACAGTGTGCCACCATATATTGCACCGCTAGAAGTTTACAATACTGCACATTCCATGGGTCCAGTGAACGACGTTAACATAATACTCTAGAGTTCTCTCTATCAACTCGATTTGCATACCAATGTACCAATTTTGTCAAACCGATACTCCTCCTGTCATTGAAACTAACAATGTTGGGTTTTGTGGAATACAAAGAGTATGTTTGCAGTTATGCGTTCCAACTCAACTCAATCACTTCAGCTTCCATAGGGTATCTTTGTAACTGCGCGTTCCAACTCAATTCAATCGATTCCACTTCGGACGTAATGTAGTCTCTCTACTCTCCACGTCGCTGCGAAGCTGTTCTGCGGTGCTTCTGATTCTCCAGACTCAGGCAGCCGTTTTTGTAAGAGAATTTAGTTCTTCATGGGAAAGGAGAAAACCCATATCAACATTTAAGCATCGAACCGCATACTAGCTTTCTCGCCACTTGGGAATACCTTTTTTTTTATGTCAAATAGTTGCTTTTATATAGACCAACTAGCAGATACAATTGACTGACTATAATTGTATGGACCGACTCTCAACTTCATGTATGAATAGTCTAAATCATGTACATATGAATGAACCCTGAAAATGATTTAAGGCATATATAAATGGTTTTATCTTCAAAGCGCATGTCTAAATGGTTCAACATAAAAATTGAACGTCCCTCAAAGCAGAGACACCAATATACCAATACAAGCAATCAACTCTTCAACGCAAAAGTATCACTACTCAAGCATACAATACAATACATTCAACATAATATACTAAATATTGCATATGCTCCAACATAATACATTCAATACACCATTCAACACACAAAGACCATCATACTTCAATGGAGACCAGGAGTTACGCATGGACTCAACGCTCCATTTAAGAATTAACCAAGATACAGGAATCGAATGTTGGACAGAGCTGAAGTTGTTTTCAAAAAGGAAGGGCCTATACACACAATCAATTCAGAAGACTTGAATATCAGAGCGGTCACCACTGGTGAAACTCCTTATACTTTAGGAAAGACGTTTGAGGAGTTGAACCTTTCACCTGAACTACTCAGAGGTCTGTACTCGAAGATGGGACTTGAGAAGTCGAGCAAGATCCAAGCAATAATTCTTCCAATGATTCTTATTCTACCTTACCAAAATCTGATTGCTCAGGCTCATAATGGGTCTGGAAAGATTATTTGTCTTTCTAGAGCTCGGAAAAGAGTGGCCTGAAATCGCAAAGCGTAGATTGGGAAGAAATTGTATCTATTCCTGACCTGTTCAACTGTAACGGAATTGAGCAAGTGGAATATAGAACCGAGCGCAACATTGAGCCTGAGAGTGGAATGAATACCGCGACTGATGCCAGCAAAAAAGCAGTGTGTCAGAGAGCGTCCAGAATGGCAGAGCTACACTTCAGAGAGCGTTTATGGAATCCACTGGAGCCAGGGAGTAGGTGCAGATTTCAGAGCATTAAAGTAGGCATAGCCTGAGGAAACAGCTTGGATGGAAAATGATTTCATGTAGGAGAAGTTATAGAAGATGACAGTTGCTGCACAGTTATGGCGTTGGGTAGCTCAGGAGAGAGAACAACCAAATTTTCAGGTAAAGGAGCATCCAAAGCAGAGAAGAACCAAAGTTTCAGTGAAGCAGTTTCAAAAGGCACAAAATCGATAAGGAGAAGTGGTCAGATCGACAAAGGCCACAAAACAATGGCTCAAATATGAGCAGGGCAGGATATCCCCTGCTCTGATACCATGTTAAAAACACACATGGCAGAGACAAAATAGGAAAAATAAACAAGAGAGTACATCTATTATTTGACAATGATATACATTTATAGTACATTCGTGTGATCGTTGGATTCCACATCCCAAGGTCTCTTGGACTCTCATGGCTATTCACATTCTACACCAACCCATAGAGGATTAGGTGTCCAACAAGAATATTAAGAACAAGATTACCATAAAATGTTGGAGAGGAACACCACCATCAAGTAAAACCCCAAAGACTTCGTTTGTATTATTCCATAAAATAGTACAAGAGAGCTTCAAGAGAAAATACACGATTCAATGATCGATCCTTCGAATGACAAATGACCTCTAATTTATAGATTAATTCTCCAACGGTTAATTGGTCTGATCCCCGTCAAATTAATCTCGACCATTGAAAAAGATGTAATTATCTTTTAATCTCCTCCATCGAAATTATTTATTTTTTGAGGAAATTCGAATTTTTCATTTAATTGAATTTTAATCAACTCAAAATTAATTCTTTTGAATTGATTTCCTCAAAAAATTGACTTTGACTTAACTATCAAGACCCAAGGGTCCAAAATCTCTTTAAATTTTCAATATTCCCTTGGTAGTAGACCTTTAAAAAATAACTCTTCTAGAACCCACGAAATTTAAATTTGGAGAATAAATTTTTCCTATGACTTAAAATTAATTTAATTTCTAACTTATAATTTTAATTTATTTTTGCCAAAAAATTTAATTAATTGACTCATGAGGGGATTAATGATTTTTCCAACCCTCAAATAATTTAGCCATGGTGTCTAAATATGAGGGACCATATACTAAAATATTTTTTATATCAAGATATTACAATTTAATACATGAAGGGGGAACACTCGTTCGTTATAGACCCTCATTTATAAAACCCCATTATGCGAATCAATATAATCTAGTAGACCAAGTAATTAGTAATAAAGCAATTTAACCAATTAACTTAAATTACTCCCAAATTACTTTTACAGAAGATTCGACTAGAACATTAGGACTTACCTAAGATTTTGACAACAAAATCCACCCTAGCTTTGGGGTGAGGCTAGAGGGAAAAACTCTGTTGATCATCCATGTTTAGAAACAAACAATGAATCAGTGAGACAAAAAACCTCCTAGGATAGAAATATTCACCAAAAAAGTAAGATTACGTAGGTTGTTACATACATAGATGGTCCTACTAAAATCATTTACATTATAAACTTGCAGAATGGGTTTACAACTTTTACAAAATGATGACTGGAGATGATGATGAAATCTAGATAATCTTCATTGCCCAAGCATGATGGAATCTTCTTGCGAAAATGTACATTGTTATAGGGTAGTTGACGCGGAGTGGTCAACAAGGCAAATTCAAGTTATCCAGCCAGAAAAAAATTCAATGGTCAAAGGCAACAACTAATGTCCCAAGAAATTTGAATTTGTTGAGGAGATCATCCAAGTTTGTTGATTTGAATGGGAATTGATCAAGGAAAAATAAGGGAAAATTTTATAATGTGCTCCAAACCACTCTAGCATTCAACTTCCACTCAACCTAGTCCCCATTAAGTAAAAATGTCTCTCTCCTTAAGATCTACACAGGCCTCATCAAGGGTTTCGATTTGCTGAAAGGAGATCTAGTCGTTTTCCCTTGAGATCACTTGGAGATGAATTTTATCTATAAATAGAGACTTTGCCCCGTCATTTGTAATCATTCTTGAGATGTTGGTGCGAGAGAAGCTCTTCAGAAATTTTGCACTGAATATTTTTCTAAGTAATAAAGAAATACTTTGGGGGCATATTCTTTGTGGTGTTATTCTTCTGCTTTTATGGTAATATTGTTCTGATTTATTTGTGCTTAATGCTCTACACTATTTGATCTCTAATTTATTAGCTTCATATGCCTTTTGCAGATTAATTTATGCAAGTTATCTTGTATTAATTTATGGATTGGAGGACCACTCTAGATCTAGGAGCACTAGTAGGTTTTTGGTTGAACCTCAAGCCTCCTTCATTGTGTAGTCCAATCTCTTGTGGATCTAACAATATATTTTGAAGTGTGTAGAAGATCTATTTTTCTGAAGCGGATCTTGAGGGTGGGGTAAGTTTTTGGTTGAATGAACCCACTCTCAAGGGGATAAAGGTGGAAGAACCCATATTGAAACTCCTCAAGGGCTTATCAAACGATTTTTTGAAGAGGGATTTTCTCTACAATAGTTCACAAATATCATAATATTAATTCTATTTGTCGTTTATTTATGCAATTTTATTGATAGATATGGCTATTTAGAGCTTATTTAAAGGGTTTCCCTTTCTTTCTTGCCAAAGAGTAGAAGTGTCCTCATCATCTTGTGGTTTGCATTTTTTTATGTATATATTCTCATTAATTTCCTGACTTATTTTCCTTGCATGAGATTTGATCTCTCTCTCTCTTGGCTTGCATAGTCACTCAGAGAGGCTTGAAAAGAAGCATTTCTAAAGACATTTTCAAGGGATCAATCAAGAGGCTTGAAGGATCAATAAAATACAATTTTGGGACCTCTCTTTACCTTTGTTTGTAGGTTAGAGACCTTTCCATCCCCTCTCTTGCGCAGATTTTCCTTGTGGAGGCTAGACAGCTAGGGTTTTGAAGACGATTTTGAAAGGATTCACACTTTCAGGCTTGAGAAAATAAGATGCCATCATTTCGGAGGCCTTTCGTTCCCTTCGTCATGGATAAAAAAAAAAGGGTTCCACTCTCTCCTTTGCGCATTTTTTCCTCTTGAAAATAGTTTGACGTCAAACCCTTGAGCGAAATTCATTGGAGGATAAGTGAATTCCTTTTTGAGGAATTTCTCATTGTAATGTTTGCAAAAGGCATCATAAATATTTTTCATTTCCATTTTGATTTTTTTAGGAAGAATATTCTCTCTTTGAAACCCTTATTGTAAACCCTCCTAAAAATCTAAAACCCTCATTTCTCTCTCAGAGGGCTTCTCTTTAATTAATAAAACACCTTTTCTTCTTGAGGGAGCTTGGGGTTTTCCCGTTGGTATCCCTATCTCCTCATTTGGAAGGAGAGTCTAGATAGTTAGTAACTAACCTTTTTCATTTTCTTTGCTAGATTAGTCATTTGCTCATTTCATCACATAATTGCTAGATCTGATCTCTAACTCACGTATTTCATTAAGCTATTTAGCTCATTGAATTCACTCATTTCCATTGCTGATTTACTAGCCTAGATCTGATTTATTTAATGCTGATATAGCTCATCCCATTGTTGGTATATCACTCATCATATTGTTCACTTCTTTGTCTAATTAGTTTGCATTCCTCATCATATAAATCTAAGCAAGTGTGACATTTTAATTGAGCTATAATTGAGACTATAAATTATTAAACAATCTTGTCATTAAAGCACTTGTATTAACTAGTTCACCTCACATTTGCATTTTCTTTCTCTAAAATTTACCTCCAAGAATAAGTTGGTTGATAGACATTTTGGAGAAATTCCTCAATTGTCATTCAATCTCCCTAGATTTGAGTTTGGAGGAAAGGTAAAACGCGTGATCTCGCAATTCTCTTGCGTGGTTAGGTCCCTTGTAGGAACAAAGGCATGCGGGTTGTCCTGAAGCACTAGTTGGGTATCGTTAATGAAGACTTAGCTTCCTCATCCTAGCCTTCTTGCAACCACCTCGAGTCCTTACCAAGTTGAAGGAATTGATGGGGAGTCACACCTTAGATTAGGCATCAATAAAATTAACCAAGACACTTATTTCACACACACACGCAACTTTGTTTCATCTTGCATATAATTGGTTATCATACAAGTTGGGTTGTGAGCATCTCATTCACTTGCAAGCATTTCATTTTGTGTTCTTGTACTTGTTGATTTCATTTACGTGCTCATATTAATGTTCCTTTGATGTTATTATATCATATTTGAGCAATCTCTTTTTTAAGTTTTATTCACTTGCTAGCTTCATTTTCATTTTGTTGCTAATATTCAAAGTTGTATATAATCTTTCATCTTGATCTACTAACATATGCCTTGCGGCTTTCCTATTCTTGCAACTTGTTGTAACTTGAAAATTATATCTCATAGCAGGTATTGTGATTTCTTCTTGAGTATATATTTCTTGCAAGTATATTATTGGCACTGGTCTACTTACAATTTCTTACAGGATATCTTGTTGAAATTATTGTTCTATTTACATTATTGATGTTTATATGCTCATAAGCATTTATGCTTGCTAATCAATTTGATTTCAAGTTATATTTCAAGTTTGCCTAATTAATTTGCTAATTATCTCCTAGAACTTGTTAGAATTAACAAACCTTCATTAAAAATCTTCTTTAGGGCCTACCACCCTTGGTTTAGCTAGGAGAGAACCTAAACAAAGAGAGTTGGGATCAAGTGATAGCCCTCTCATTAAGCGTTGCCACAAAGAACACACCTTGTAGGGTTGAGGATTTTTCCCACTTGTCTTGGGTGTGCAAATATGTGGACAACATTCTTTTGGCGTTGTTTTCGTGGATAAGTCCTCCTTGACCTGGAGTGCATCTAACTTTCGGTTTTGCATCTTGGATTTTTAGAGTTAGATCCCTGTTCAAGTGGCGACTGCACTTGGTTCATTTTCTGCAAGAGTTTCTACTAGAAGTAATGAAAGTAGCTTGGTTAGCCCCACTCTTGATCTTGAAAAGGCTTTTAGAGTGCGACTGAACAAGCACTCTTCTCGTAGACCTCTTGTCAATCTTCAGTAGGAGGCTATTTCTGATATCCATTTGCTTTTTCAAGGTCAGGTTAAGCAAGACATCATGGATGACTTGTTTGCCCCTTGTGATTTTTCTAACATTAATGGCTATCTAAATGTTATTTTGGATAAAGCCATTGAGAAGTTACCTTCATTCCAAGGTAACAATGCTATTAGTGCCAAGACTCACCTTAGGAGCTTCAACCTTTGTGTGAGGAAATGGTGTGACAATGTTAACCATGAGGATGTCAAGATGAGACTTTTCGTCTTCTCTTTGGATGAGGATGCTTTGGATTGGTTCACAGAGTTTCCTGCTAACACTTTTGATTCTTTGTTGGACACCTAATCCTCTATGTGTTGGTGTGGAATGTGAACAACCATCGGAGTCCAAGAGACCACTTGGAATATGAATCCAAGGGTCACACCAATGTACTATATTATATATATATATATATATATATATATATATATGTATCATTGTGAATAATAGATGCAATTCAATGTTTATCATTCATATTCTGTCTCTGCGATTGTCACGTTTAACATAGTATTAGAGAAGGCGTTCTCCTGCCCTGCTCCAATTTGAGCCACTATTTTCTTGTGGCCTTCTTTTGTGTGTTTGGCGCTTGACTTAGACGTTGTCCAGACTCTTCCAAATCTGCACAGGTCAGTGTGCATGACCTAAATTTGGCTCTCTTCCCCCACTAAATCCTGGTATGTATGTTGGGTTTCTCTGTGCGCTGATTGAAGATCGAGGTTTATATGCTACGCTGTATTGGCATTGATTTGTTGTGCGTTACTCTGCAGTGAATTTTGTGAAGTTAGTCATTTCTCTGCTAGTCTCACCCGTAAGAGTTGTCATTACCCTGCTTAACATTCTCTCAACCAATTCTGCATTTTTGTCTGTCCTGCAAACTTGTGTTTTGGTCGGCACCATAATCATCATATCTATCAATGCACCTACCTGATGGTATCAAATCGCTTACAAAAGGATCCACGTTGTGGCAGTTCTGTAAAAGATTGCTTATACAGATCCACGTTGTGGCAATTATATATTGAATACATTGGATCCTTACCTAAATTCTTACGTTGAGGGGAATTTCGCTAATGTCACTGCATTAGTTAATCTAGTATGCAGAGACATCAATTCAATTCCATGAAGAACATGTATGGTGAGCAGTAATTGTGGTAAGTTGAACCTATAACAGCAACAAAACCTGACAATTCCTATTGTAACATCTCTACACCTACTTCTCGCCAATGACCTTTCCATTTAGTTCTTGGTGTCTGCCTCATTGAATTTCTCTACGGTTTCTAGCGTTGACACTAGTAGGCTTTGTCCAGAACTGTAGGAGCGAATCTTTACGAGCACTGGTGGATTAATTTGAAATCAAGAACTTCAAATTCCTTTGGTGTTTTGCGACCCGTGTGCACACAGTCCCTTGGATGATTCCTGATGAAGAAATTATTCATAATCACCCTGATCATGGCTCCTCTTCTGCCTCTCCAAAGGAAAGGCCATGGAACATAATGAGATGTTGTCGTCCATTGTTTAGCTAGTCCTAGAAATATATCTCCTACTGAAATCAGTACTGCAATAAAAAAAAACAAGAAGCTTAGCTCCATTTGTCCAAGCTAGGCTGTTACAGTAAGTCATAAAAGTTGTTATGAGTTCTTCATCATCTACCATGACCATGAGTTCTTCATCGTCTTCACGTCTACCATGAGAATTTAGGATAATGCAAAGGATGATAATGACTGCTAAGCTCGAATGAGAAAAAAAAAACGAGTTGCCGAAGGCGATGGTGTTGAAATCACTCCTCCTAACGGAAGCATTATATTTGCATATTTTTTAAGTGTGATTGGGCTACTTGGCATATCCCACGCCATGTAGTAGACGATTTGGAAGGCGAGACGAACAAAAGATCCAGAGGAGCTGATTTTGGTTCTTTTCTGTTCAAAACCAATTTCGAGGTAGGGGGTTCAAGTCCTATGGAGATCTTGTCAGCATAAAAAAACAGACGGCCTTGGTATATTCTGCAGTTTGAGAGGCTCAGCAATGCCTAAAACGGCACACATGGCTTTTTTTACAGAAGAAGAAGGAATATATGTTATGTGGGAGAAAGAAAGATAGATTTCAATAATAATACCATCAATTACCGCAAACAGTCGAGATTTAAGAATCTCATATTTCAAACGGACGAGCCCATGGCAGCCACGAGCGCCTCCTCCGAAACAGCCTCGGCCCCCTCCCATTTCCATTTTAGAGACATCACTCGCTAATATTCAAAGTTTTTCCTATCGCACCTCTTTCTTATATTTAGCTTTGATATTAGTAGTGGGTATTGTACATCGAAATTGCTTTAACTAGTCGGCCTCTTGGAGCATATGAACTTGCAAACACAGTTGAAGAGCTAGGAGTTGGTTTGAGCATCTTCATTTACTTGACCTAGAGAAAAATGGCTAGACTTAATGGAGTAATAGAGCTTTTGAAAACTATGATACAATCTACTACTGATAGCACAATCCAAATCAGTATGGAAACTCTCTTGGATATTGGTACCTGTTTGGAAAATGCACATGAAAAGATAGAGTTTCTGCAACGAGAATCTAAGTTCCAGGGAGATGAGCTTCAACAGATTTGTCATTCTAAAAACACCCATCAATAGCCAGCAAGTGATGAAATTAGTAAGATTGAGGTTGATTCAGATCCAGTACCTAATGAAGCATCAGAATTGCATGCAGAAGCAAAAATTCAGCCTGCACTTTCCATGCAAATCATCAGACCTTGGGAAAAGCTTGTCAAGAACAAGCACAAAACAGGTCTTGGATATGACAAGGAGATTTCCTTTCATATTCCAAATTACTCAAAGCCCATCCAGTTTCAGAGTGTTGGATTTCTTCATGACAGTTCACCTTCAGCTGTTTCAGATTTTGTTCCTTTTTCACAGCAGCAACCACAGAATGTTAAATGCCAACATTGTGACCAAGTTGGCCATATGAAAGATCATTGTTTTGATCTTCAACCGTGCAAGCATTGTGGTCATCATACTCATTCTTCACACAAATGCTTCAAAAACAAGCCTCCTCCAAGAACAAAGACTCATCTTGGATGGATCGCTTCTTGGTAATGGGCTTCAACAGCCAAGAAGATATTTCAATCATATGTCAGAACTTGTTCTAGAGTATGGAACTATCTTGCAGTTGAGTTTTCACCATCTTCTCACCTTGTATATGACAAGGGGAGAAGTGATGGTCATCTACAAGTTTCAAAGCCATATCAAGCAAGCCTGAGCCATAACTTGCCACACCAGATTCAAAGTTGTAGCTAGAGACAGAGTTGCCACTAAGCATGCCTTCAGTTGGTGGTCAACCTTAAACCATCTATGCAAGGTTGCAACCTCCCTTCAAAGAATTGGGGACACTTCCTCTAGCACAAGACTTCAGCTTCTTGCCAGTTTTGGAAGAGTTCCAGGAATTGCATTAAGCATTCCAGAGTTGGTGGTCATCCTTAAACCACTGCAGGTTGTAGACCTCCCTGTTTCAAGTTGAAGGTCTCCCTCTCCAAATCATTAGGGACACTTCCTCTAGCAGAAGACTGCATCTTCTTTCCAGTTTTGGAAGAGTACCGGGAACTGCACTAAGTATTCTAGTGTTGGTGGTCATCCTTAAACCACCCCCTTATACCAACACTTCAGAGAGCACATTCAGCCTAGTGTTGCCATGCATGTTTTAGCACATTTTGTATTATAGCTCTCTTCTTGGACTCATACATAACCCTTCGAATTAAGGGGGGGAATGTTGGACACCTAATCCTCTATGGGTTGGTGTGGAATGTGAACAACCATCGGAGTCCAAGAGACCACTTGGGATATGAATCCAAGGGTCACACCAATGTACTATATATATGTATCATTGTGAATAATAGATGCAATTCAATGTTTATCATGCATATTCTGTATCTGACATTGTCATGTTTAACATTCTTTAAGATCGATAATTAGTGCCTTTAAAGAGAAATATGAAGACAAAAGAGAAGAAAGGCATTTGCTCAATGCTATTAGCCATATTAAGAAGAATGAAAATGAGACAGTAGAGGAATTTAATTAAAAAATTAATGATATTGTGAAAAGTTTGACTCGGGATTTTAAACCTCCAGAGAAGTCTCTTCTGATTTATTAGGTTGATGCATATAGAGTTGATACTGTTGAAGAATGAAGGGCACTAGTGTTTGTTAGGATTCTTCACTGCTTGATAACAATTTTTGAAGCACTTTTACAATTATCTTAGCTAGATATTCTTCTTATTATTAGAGTGTGTTTCATCATCAAAAACATAAAGACAAGAACACAAATGTTGGCTCTCTGCCAGGGCGAAAACCTCTCTCTCTTAGAGAGGAAAACCCTTTGGTAAGTTTCTCTTATTGAAGCTTCTTTATTGATCAATGCCAAACCCTAGACCCCTGACAAGAATATCCTCCAAGCACAAGTCAAGTCCTTTCTCCTTTTTGCACTTTGTTCTTTGGCACTTCCTTCTTCCAGCACTTCGTTCCTCGGCACTTTGTCCTCCTCCTTCCGATCTCTAGAAGAGGTACCTTTGATGAGACCCTTTCCTTATGATGATCCCTTTCTTCTCTTCACCAACTAATGAACTTGTATGACTGTAATGGGAGGGTTGTTATGACAGTAGAGACAGCCTCTTTACCTTCGCATGTGTGACTGTTTTCCTTGTGATGTTGACCTCTTCCTTCTTCGCTTGAGAGAGTTCCTTCTGCGCTTGAGTGAGGGGCCTTATAGACCTACTTAAATTGCCCAACCAACAAAGTTATGTGACTGTGATGATAGTGTTGTATGTTGATTCTAGACCCCTGACAAGAATATCCTCCAAGCACAAGTCAAGTCCTTTCTCCTTTTTGCACTTTGTTCTTCAGCACTTCCTTCTTCCAGCACTTCGTTCCTCGGCACTTTGTCCTCCTCCTTCCGATCTCTAGAAGAGGTACCTTTGATGAGACCCTTGCCTTATGATGATCCCTTTCTTCTCTTCACCAATTAATGAACTTGTATGACTGTAATGGGAGGGTTGTTATGACAGTAGAGACAGCCTCTTTACCTTCCCATGTGTGACTATTTTCCTTGTGATGTTGACCTTTTCCTTCTTCGCTTGAGAGAGTTCCTTCTGCGCTTGAGTGAGGGGCCTTATAGACCTACTTAGATTGCCCAACCAACAAAGTTATGTGACTTTGATGATAGTGTTGTATGTTGATTTGGGGTAGGATCAGATGTTCTCTAGCCATGAAAATTGGTGGAGAGGCTAAAGCACATGAGATCTCCAAGACCCAGAAATGGTTTGGGCAGATTCTAACCGGTTTGGGAGATATTAAAATAATTAATATTTATAATGGAGTTCCTAAGTCTAAACTTAAGAAAAATAAAATATTAATGGTTATTAATATAAAACTGGGTTAGAAGGTTCCACAAGTCATGGATCAAGCCAAATCTAATCGTAGACGTTGATTAGAGATTTAATCTCGGCCGTTGATGGACCAACGAGAAAAGTATAAGAGGAGACTTGAGGGTCAGTTGGAGAATACACCAGAATGATCAGTGATTCATTTTGCTAGAGTGTGGTTGCTAAGCAAAGTTGAATCAGAATTAGCAGCGAGGGGCAGTGAGTACGAGGCAGAGAGGCAAGGACAATACTGGGAGACCAGCACAGAAGCGGAGAGAGGAGTGGAGAAACTTGACGTTCGCAGAGGGATTTCGAGAAGGGAAATCGAGACTCAGAAGGAGTCGAACCGAGAACTTCCAGACGGGAAGTTGAGAGACTTAGTAGGAGTCGAACAGAGGACTTCCAGGAGGGAAGTAGAGAGACTCGAAGGAGTCGAAAGAAGAGCAGCGAGATGGTCGTGAATCGGCTAAGAGATCAGGATAGGCTGGACAGAGCGTCCAACTTTGTGGTCTGGAAGGTCGGGATCTTGTCCATTCTAGACAGACATCGCCTCAAAGGCTTCGTCACAAGAGTGATAGTTGTCCCAGTTGACCCAGTAGCTAATGAAAGGTACGAGGAGGCAATGGCTAAGGCTAAGTGCATCATCCTTGATGGGGTCAAGGATCATGTAGTACCACATATTGCCGAGAAGGAAACAGCAAAGGAGATGTGGGATGCCCTGAAGACAGTGTACCAACATACTTCCATGCAGAGGAAGATGCTCCTGGAGAATCAGCTAAGGGCATACCAGATGCAGAAGGGAGAGCAGATAGATGTCTTCCTCGATCGCTTGAAGGAGATCCGTGACCAGCTAACTTCCATAAGGGCCACGTCGGATGAGGAATTGATGGTGAGGACCACACTAAACGTAGTTTCCAAGGATTGGGAGGTATTTGTCCAGAGCATACTGGGCAGGACGAGTCTTCCAGATTGGGAAGAATTGTTGGCAGCTCTTCGTCAAGAAGAGATCAGACAGTTGACCAAGGCGGGGGGTAGCGGAAAAGGGGTCAAGATCAAGAAGGAGGAAGATGAGGATGCGGCTCTAGCATCTGCAAGAAAGCAAAAGAAGAGGAAGAAGGACCTCTTTAAGGTCAAGTGCTTCCATTGTGGGGAACTGGGTCATTTTACGAACCAGTGTCCTAGGAAGAAGAGCAAGGGAGAGGCTTCGGACTCGAAGGCAGCACCTGCAAAGGCGGAGAAAGAAGTCGAGGAGGAGGACGATTGTGCCATGAGTGCTCATGTGCCACTTGAGAAGAAGTGGGGAGACATCAAGCTGTAATCAGAAGGACTATAGGCGATGAGGGGCAAGATCCTTGAGGTACCCAACCTCTTGGATTATACCTTGCTATGGGAGCCACGAAGAGGAGTAGCAAGACAGGCGGATGTCAGTAGAGACAGATGTTGATGAAGCAGCAGAGTGTGCTATAGTGCAGGAACAGCGCAAGGCTAGCATGTTACAACAGTGCGAGAGGCACGGGAGTGTTGCACCAGTGCAGGATGGCACAGAGAGGTGTGCAACGGTGCGAAATGCAAGGAGTTGTTGCAGTAGCACAGAGGTCAGTAGAGGGAGCACTTGTTAGCAGCTGAGGGAGCTTCAGCATCGGGAGTGTCTCTAGCTTGACAGGGATGTCAGAAGTTGGGTGGATCAGTTACATACTTCTCAGTAACTGAGTTGCAGTCCAGTAGTAGTATGCAGTAGCACGATGCAGCATGATGAGAGGGGATCCAGTGTAGATGCAGCGCTGGGAGGACAGACCAGCAACAACACGGATGCAGAGGGAGCTGTCATACGGATGCAACAGTGGCAGGGCCATGGGCAGCCATACAGGATGCAGTAGTGCAGAGGATGTTGGGCGGGGTGGCCTAGCATCAGCACAGGGACCGATGTTGGATAATCAGGGTGATGCTCAGTGTGGATATTACTAGAACACAGTCCTCGCTAAGAGGGAGTGTTGATTTAGAGTAGCATCGGATGTGCTCTAGCCATGAAAATCGGTGGAGAGGCTAAATCACATGAGATCTCCAAGACCCATAAATGGTTTGGGCAGATTCTAACCGGCTTGAGAGATATTAAAATAATTAGTATGTTTAATGGAGTTTCTAAGTCTAAACTTAGGAAAAATAAAATATTAATGGGTATTAATATAAAACTGGGTTAGAAGGCTCCAAAAGTCATGGATCAAGCCAAATCTAATCTTAGTCGTTGATTAGAGATTTAATCTCGGCCATTCATGGACCAACGAGAAAAGTATAAGAGGAGGCTTGAGGGTCAATTGGAGAATACACCAGAGTGATCAGTCATTCATTTTGCTAGAGTGGGGTTGCTAAGCAAAGTTGAATCAGTGATCAACAGCGAGGGGCAGTGAGTACGAGGCAGAGAGGCAGGGATAATACTAGGAAACCAGTACAGAAGCGGAGAGAGCAAGAGCAACAGTCAGTCCAGGGTACGCAGAGCCCAGCAGAGGCAACGTAGAGCCCAGAGAGACTGCGTCATCCACGCAGAGGGAAGAGGGAGTGATGAAGAGGCTCCCAGAGGTTGCACAGTGCCTCAAAGGGCTAACGCAGAGAGCCCTGGGGCTGACGCGGGTCCGAAGGAGGTTGATGCAGAGGCCAGAAGGGCCAACGTTGAGCTTCAGTTGTGCCGGAGAGGGTTTCTGTGTGACAGGTTTTCTGAATACCTGTTTCCGGATATAGAGGTATTGTTGCCGTATATTTTTCTCTATTGGGTGGCCGATTTGGGCACTCAGTTGTACTCTAATAAACTGCATAATAATATAGCCCTCTGAATAGCTGCACTGGTTTTCCCGCATTGGGTTTTTTCAGGGACATTGGTCCAAAAATAACAACGTCTCTTGCATGCTTGTTTTCTTTCAGTTGATGATCTGTAGATGTTGATACTGTACTTGTGTTTATTTTCAGTATTTACATGGTAAATAACTTAAGTAATTAAACAAGTAGGAAGAAATAAACCAAATAGTACAAGAAGAATTTCTAACGGGATAAACCTAGAAATTCCAACATTGTAATGACCGCAGGAAGAGGCTATGTTTCTTGCACGCGGTATTGTTTTCTACCATAGAAAACAGTCCTCTTAACTTAGGCCTAGACTTCACCTTGTACGCTGCACTAGAGGCTCCCTTTCTTGTCACTTGATCACCCTTTACTCGTACCTTTTCTTCGCTAATTTTAAAGGTGGATTTCGTTATCTTTGGAGGAGTGCACATCCTCTATATATAGAGGATTGTCCCTCCTTTAGGTCAACTTGAAGGCCGGCTTGCTATTTATAGCTCGGATTGCTTCTTTGGAGGTGTCTTTGCTTTGGAGGAGGCTTGACTTTCCTTGGAGGGTTATTCTTTGACTCTTATACAAACATATAGATGGAGTAACAAGCCCTTAAAGTCTTCAATCATTTTCTTTTGACTCCTTGACTCACCTATAGCACTTGGCATGTGCTAGACCTATTTCAATGAGCAAGAAACTCATTGACATATATTATAAAAATAATATTTCTTTTCTTGAATAAGTACAAATATCAAAAGTACATTTATGAAGACCGAACCTAGTTACATTTCCTTCAACACTCCCTCTTAACTAGGGAGGTATTCACACAACATTACAAGGTGTTTGGCTATGTTTCAATCTTGAAGAATTCAGATAAGAGAAACCAGATTGGAAATCCATCTGTTATAGCATCATAATAATCAACATTATTTCCACAACCAGGCCTTGACTGACAACTCTATCTCTCAATAGATCAGAGCACAATGTTAGTGAGACCAATGACTTATAGACACCTTAATCATTGTCTCTCAAGGTACATACCCACTCGGGTGTGTTGATTTTTGTGTAGCTTGGGAGGTACTCCAAGCCCTAGTGTTCAAGGGTTGGATGTCAAAGTGCCACAAGTAGGCTTGTGGGCTTCGAACCCAAGCCTGAGGTTTTGCACTCAATCATGTTTGGGGCAATTCTGAAAGCACGTTTCTACATGTGATGGCATGAGACGATAGAGGGTGGAAAGGAGAATCCAATGCTTCGAGAATCATCGAATTCCGTGTTGTAGAAGTGGAGAAATGAATTTTTCTGAGTTGTAGAAGTGGAGAAATGAATTTTTGAAGTTGACAAGTAATTATTGGTTTTCAAGTCATGTAGGCTTGAAGTAAATTTTGGCCAATAGATGTGTCTCTTCACTAATTCGTGGAGCCCTTGTATTCTGTATAAAATATAAGGTGGAGGAAAGTCATTTAACATATCCAAGAAGCATCTTTCATAGTCTACACTTCAAGAAAGCCAGCTCGAATCCAGGAACGCAAGTGCAGGAACGCATGAGTATAAGAAAGCAAGAGTCTGAGAACGCATGATTACAGGAACACGTGAAGTGGACGAATGTGAGTGTGGGAATGCATGAGTTCAGGAAGGTGAGTACAGGTACGCGAGTGCAGGAATGCGAGTGCATGTACGCGTAAATGCGTAAACGCGTGAGTGCAAGAACGCGAGTGCAGGGACCCACGAGTGCAGGAACGCGAGTACAGGAACGTGCAAGTGCAGGAACGGGTTAGGTATGTATTGTATTGATGTGTTAAGATTGAATTGATGCTAGTGGATGATGTCGTAGGAGAGTACAGTTTGGAAGTCTGTTAGCAGGCCATGTGAAAGGGTTTCCTAGGTGTTGGATGCCCTAACTAGGAGCAGATGCTACAGCGAGGATTGTCACTCATGGACTGTTGGAGGACAGCGTGAGAGTGGACCAAGTATGGACGTGATTGGGCACTTATGGTCTGTTGGAGGATAGCGAGAAAGTATCCAAGTTGGAGCTCGGTGAGCAACACTTTGATGGACAAAGGTAGTTGTGAGAGAGGCAATTGTTGAGCTCAAGGGTCTGATCAACCAAGAGCAGTTTGTGGAGCCCGAGACGTGTGTGTGGAGAAGGAAATCTACAGCAGATGATGGGCAGTCCTCCTAGCCCGTGTTCATTGTAGGAGATGGACATCTTGCAATGATAGGTGCCAGCCCTCCGTGCCCTATGTTGGTCTTCATCGGAGCAGCGTAGGAAGACCGTAGTGGGCTGAAGTCTCTAAGTGGGCTGAAGTCTCTAAGTAGCTGAGGAGCAGCAGTTGGCAGATCGAGAGTTGTTCACAAGTGGAGCTGCGAACAACTCGACAGGAGTCTCGATGTGTTGTGCCATGATGGACTAAGGCACAACTAGTGAGCAGATTGATAGCCAAGGTTCAGTTACCAGATGGAATTGGATCGTTGATAGAGTCAATGTTGCAGATCGAGGGCCGAAGGATCGAGCAGGTACAGGGTACAACCGAGAGGAGCTGAGAGAGTCGACTACATTAGCCAGATCGTCAGAGTATCTTGTTGAGGGCAGATTGATTGTTGATGTGCTGACACGAAGCCCTGGTTTTGTATCTTGTACTAGTGGATATATGAGCGCCATTATCCTTGGTACGGGAGCCCTAGACTATTGTATTATATGTTGTTTAATATAACGAAGTTGGGTTGAACGGTAAGTTTCGCTGGGTGAAACCCACGAGATGAAGGTTCCAATCTCATTGAGTATATATATGACCTGTTGTGTCTTGGCTAGAAGAGTAGGCAACCCCATAGTGGATGTCTCGGCTCTTGTTGAGGCATAAGTTAATTGCTATTATGTGGCTTGCAGGTTGTTGCACCTAGCCTAGGTTTATAGTGGCAGCCAGTTGGATTTGATCCTGGGTCTGTTCAGGATAACTCTCACCAGTTACCGATTATCCTAGATTAAAAATATATATATATAACGAAGTTGGGTTGAAAATTGTAAAAAGTTGCCCATATTCTGTGCATGTGTGATTTACTGTTGTTTATATTCCACTGTGCAAAGTAGTTTTGTTGAGATTCTTGATTTGGTAGCGTCAGATATTTTAAGATTCTATCTTAGACCCAATGTCGAGGAAATTCAACAGGGTGTTCACTGAATATGATCTTCTAGGACTATTCTTATCTTGGGTTCCCAACCCTCAAAGAATATCGGTCCTCTTGCCTACTCTTGTCTTGGATGCCCTACACATCCTCAAAGAGTATTGGATGCCAGATGATTACCCAATCCTCCCATTCTTTCTTCCCAAGTGAAGATAAGAATGTCGCGTCTATCTCTTCCTCTCAATTGAGGAAGACATGCTCAAGTATCTTCTGACAAGGTACTTGTCCAAGTTCCTTTCTAATTGGGAACTTGTTATAACTCCCTCTTAGCTAGGGACTTGTCCATTCATCAGCAACTTCTTCTTCGTGGGTCCTCCAGCTATGTGATCTCCTTCCTTCCTTTGATGTCATGAAGTCTTTGGTCGAACTTCTTCTTGGTAGGGCACCATCCATCGATCACTTTCCTTCCTTCTTTGTCATGTCATTGCTTCCTTCATGGAAAGTGGCCTTCTTGTCATATATTAGGTTCTCTTATCATCTGGTTATTTCTTGTCATCTTGTCTATGCTTCAGACTACTCTTCACATGGATGCTTCTTTGTACTTGCTTGTTCCCATGCTTTGATCTAGTAGCCCTTCATGACTTCATCCTGATATTGCTTCAACATTAAATGGTGCTTTTGTTGGATGGCTTTTTCATCATGACATCTTCGTAGAGTAGAATCAGTTATCTGCACCTTCCATATCTCCAAGGCCTTCACAGGTGTCAAGGGTCCTTTGATCTTTTTCTTCCTTTGTCGGAGTTGTCATGCCTTCTTTTGGTAGGATGTCTTCAAAGTATCTTGTCAAATAGTGATTTTTGGTGATCATGGTGTTCTTCACATGCTTGATCTCCTTCTTCACTTGCTTCTTCTTGGATAGATTGGTCAACCACCTTATGCTCCTTGTGAGAGCACTTCTCAATTGCTTGCTTTTAGGACTAGTCAACATTCCTTCTTCACTTGCTTCTTAGTCAGCATTCTTATACTCCTTATGTGAGTATTTCCTTTGTTGACCTTCATTGCATTGCAGTATATGCCTTTGAGCATGTCATTGGTGAAAGAGATTCTTTCCTACTTGATCATGTCATAGAACTATTCCTATGACTCAATAATATACAAATGATAACATGACTAAACTTTGATGCATACATACCTCATCTTGATTCTCCTTTGATCATCTTAGCTTCACTTGGTTGTCCTTGGTGTGGCCCTTCTTGCTTCATCTTAGCTTGCCTGCATATCATCTTTTTCTTGAATCCTGTGAATGGGATTCCCAATGAGACACCTGCTTTTGTTTATGAATCTTCTTTTGAAGATTCCATCATCGAATCTTGGAGTCCTTTACCCTGCAAATACTTCTTTCGTTTTGATGATGGAGGTCTTCTAAGATTCTTAATCGTGATCAATTTTCTTTCACTGTGGATGAGGTCCTATTCTAGGTACACTCCTTCTACATGAATATCTTGAGCTATATCTACCATGCTCCTATATTCTAGAAGATATTTCTAACATGCATTTTGTTCTATTATAAATGCTCCTTTTACATGAGTATTTTGGACTCTATGTACATCATGCTTCTAGATTCTAGAAGGTGTTTCTAGCCATGCAATTTTATTCTATTCCTACATGCTCCTATACTACCCAAAACTTTGAAAGAAGACTTTAAGTAAGGAGTTTGACTTAGTCATATTAGAGATCTAGAGGATCTTCCTTCTTTTGCTTCTTTTCTTCTTCTTTCACCTCTTGAGTCATGTGAGCTTCTTCCCTTTTTCTTTTGTTGTTGTTGTCCTTCTTTAGTTTAGGACAATTCCTTTTGTAGTATCCATATTCTCCGCATCCATAGCATTGGATTTTGGACATATCTTTGTTCTTTGTTCTTCGTGGACCAAATTTGCCAAATTTTACCTTTCTCTGGGCTATGGTAGTAAATGCTTGCTCCTTTGATCCCACATCCTCTTTTGCTTTGAGTCTTGTTTCCTCTGTCTTGCATAGAGGCCACATTTCACTAACTGGGGTGGCTTCCTTCTTTGCATATATGCTTGATGTGAAGTTGCCCCAATCCTCAGGTAGAGCATTGAGTACTACAGTTCTCATTTCACTGTCAGACATGACTTTCCCTAGCTCCTGAAGTTGATCCCTCATCTCAGAGACCTTCATGAAGTAGGGAGCTATTCCTTCCTTTGATAGCTTCATCTTGTACAATTCATTTCGTAGAGATATCACTTCTCTAGTTGTACTTACCGAGAATAGCTCTGCTAGTTTATAATAGATTTATTTTGATGTTTCAAGTTTGGAGAGATCAGGAATGAGAGAGTCTTTGATGGATTCTATTAGAATCCTTTGAGCTCTTGTCTCATCCTTATTGTACTTGGCTAAGGCTTGAGTTTGTTCCTTAGAAGGAATACTAACGTTCCCTTTGATGTGTTCTAGGACTTCATTCTCCTTGAGAAGTCAGTCCTCTTCTTCCATGCAAGAAAGTTATTGGTACCTACTAATTTATTGCTTTCCTTGCAAAAAGACATTCATGTATATTCAGAAGGGAACATATAGTTACTTGATAGATTTTGAGATGTAGTGGACTTGCTTTCTTCTTGAAGACTTGATGGCTTGCCCTCCTCAAATCTTGATGTTCTTCAAGTTGCTTTCTCCAAGTGAACTTGCTTGATGATGAGATTTTCTTGATGACTTTAGCTTGTTATAGGTCCTTCTTTGATTTGATCTTCTTGTAGGTACCTTTATGTAAGGCTCTTCTTGCTTTGTAGGCTTCCTTGATGAAAGATAGATGGTAGACCATTCTTGTCCTTGAAGTGATTGAGACTTCTTAGCTAGATGCTTCAAATTTTGTAGATGTCCTTCCTTGATGAGTGTTTTTGAGATGCTCTTTCCTTGATATGTCACCTTAGCTCTGATTCCATGTTGAAGAATGAAGGGCATTGGTGTTTGTTAGGATTCTTCACTGCTTGATAACAATTTGTGAAGCACTTTTACAATTATCTTAGCTAGATATTCTTCTTATTATTAAAGTGTGTGTTTCATAAAACTGCTACCAAAAACATAAAGAAAAGAACACAAATGTTGGCTCTCTGCCAGGGCCAAAACCTCTCTCTCTTAGAGAGGAAAACCCTTTGGTAAGTTTCTCTTACTGAGGCTTCTTTATTTATCAATGCCAAACCCTAGACCCTTGACAAAAATATCCTCCAAGCACAAGTCAAGTCCTTTCTCCTTTCTGCACTTTGTTCCCCGGCACTTCATCCTCCTCCTTCTGGCACTTCATTCTTCTTTCAACTGTTGGTAAACCTTGTTGCACTTGCTCTAGAAGAGGTACCTTTGATGAGACCCTTTCCTTATGATGATCCCTTTCATCTCTTCACTAACCAATGAACTTGTATCACTGTAATGGGAGGGTTGTTATGACAGCAGAGATAGGCTCTTTACCTTCGCATGTGTGACTATTTTTCTTCTGATGTTGACCTCTTCCTTTGCTTGAGAGAGTTCCTTCTACGCTTGAGTGAGGGGCCTTATAGGCCTACTTAGATTGCCCAACCAATGATGTTATGTGACAGTGATGATAGTGCTGTAATGACCGCTGGAAGAGGCTATGTTTCTCGCACGTGTGATTGTTTTCTACCCTAGAAAACAGTCCTCTTAAATTCAGCCTAGACTTCACCTTGTACGCTGCACTAGAGGCTCCCTTTCTTGTCACTTGATCACCCTTTACTCATACCTTTTCTTCGCTGATTTCAGAGGTGGATTCATTATCTTTGGAGGAGTGGACAGCCTCTATATATAGAGGATTCTCCCTCCTTTAGGCCGACTTTCTATTTGTAGGCCGACTTGATATCTATAGCTCGAATTGCTTCATTGGACGTGTCTTTGCTTTGGAGGAGGGTTGACTTTGCTTGGAGGGTTATTCTTTGACTCTCATAAAAACATATACATGGAGTAACATGCCCTTAAGGTCTTCAATCATTTTCTTTTGACTCCTTAACTCACCTATAGCACTTGGCATGTGCTAGACCTATTTCAATGAGCAAGAAACTCATTGACATATGTTATAAAAATAATATTTTTTTCTTGAATAAGTACAAATATCAAAAGTACATTTATGAAGACCGAACCTAGTTACATTTCCTTCAATAGATACTCCTTATGTGCTAAGACATGCTAAGCCTAATGATTTAAAGGTTGCTCAGACTTTGGCTGAAAAATAGGAAAAATATAGAAAAGCATCTAGGAAGTATGAGATTCCAGGATTTACTAGGGGTCACCATAAGAATGAGTCAAAAGGAAAAGAAGTTAAAGAATTTGAAAATGATCCCATTAAGGAATTAGCACAACTCATAAAGACCATGGAAGTTAATCACTCTAATCAAATGACCGCCCCTTAGAATCGTTTGGTTGCCATGAAGAGGTCCCAAGGGAATACGTTTCAGAATAATAGAAGCAATGAATAACGGCAGAAGAGAGGCCCTCCTAATGAGCATAGGCCACCCAATTCACTTGAGTCTACAAACCTTGTTGATCAAGCTCCACCATATTGTATACCTTATGATGATCCCATGATAAGGCTACTTGCCCTATCGTGAAGAGGAACATTGAAAGTGGAATGGCAGGGACAAGTGATCAGATTAATGTTGTTGGTAGAGAGTTGCTGGATGGTGTTGTCATTGATGTCAACCCTAGGGTTTGACTAGGTTTGACTTTAACTAGAAACACCAGTCATTGATGTCAAATTGTTAATAAACGCTTCTCAGTAATTGTCTGGATTACATCAAGTTGGCAGCTCCACTGTTGGATGGTTGAAACCCAGGTCCTAGGGTTTGGGTTCCCTAAACTGGGGACATAACCCGACTTTGTCAAGGGTTTTTAAAGTGGAAAATCATTGAGTTTGGCTTGAAAATCCATGCCATTGGATTCTCCTCGTCAAGATGTTTTTGTTGGTATGTGGCACGTCCCGAGAGGCCTCCTAGTTCGAAAGATATTCATGTTTGAAGTCGATGAACCCAATTGGTGGGCTAAATCCCCATAGGATGGTGTCATGGCACACATTCATTGGTCAATGATCATTAAATATCTAACTTAAGGGTTACTACAAATAAGTTATTAAATGTTAGTGAAAAACTAAGTTGCATAAAATGCCGAAACATTTCGGAGTTTCCGAATCAGGTACGTTTAGAAACATCACCTCCCAAAAATGGAAACGTCGGGCGAAACATTGGCCGAAATGTCATATATATGTATATAAATTATAAATAAGTAAAAACGCATTATCTTGCAAGAGAAAAGGGAATAAGAACCATAGATGACAATAGATGATTACATGATTGTTGAGTTTCAGCCAAGTTTCAGCGTTTCATGTACAGGTACGGCCCAAAACGCTGGGTTCCTAGAAGTTTCATGCAACATAGGTGAAAAATCATCTTAAGAAAAGTATTAAATTAGTATCCTTCATATTTTGAGGATTAATATCCCTCCTCCATGAGGCTCACGGCTTTCCTTACTTAACACACAAGACATGAATTAATTAATTTCTAATGTTTTAATTCCTTATGGAGCCCCTCCTAATCTCCAACGGCCACTATGGAAGCCCATTGCACTCAAGACTTAGTCTATAAAAAGGAGATCTAGTATACTCTCCCAACACATCAAATCACAACGAATTCTCTATTCCAGCCTATCTGTGGAATATCTTTTCAGCCTACTATAGGCAGCGAAGTATCACAGGAACAATGGTTTGGTTTGTGCTTAGATTTAGGTGATTACATTTGGCTGTTTCCTTGTTTTATATACTTGGAAAAGGGTGATTCATTGGACCCGTGTGAGGATCATAATCCAGGTAAGGTTTGTGTACTTGTTTTGGATATTGTTTTAGTACAGCTGTTCCAGAATGCAATCTGTTGAAAACTTTATCCAGCCGAAATGTGACATAGCATGGACCTACTCTCTCAAATGAATTACGCATTCAATTTCAGTTGGACTGTACCAAAGAAACTAAGAACTGCTTGACACAGATAACCGTTATTGTAATTCATTGGGTAATAGCGATTATTTCAATAGAGTTCAATTGTTAGCATTACCTCTTATCTTAAAATAACTGAATCATTCACCAGTCTAGTTTGTTAATGTATACCTTTGTCCAGGTGAAGGACGCCTAGGGCACAGAACACAGAACAATTGGTGTCTCATTTTGAAATTAACTGTAGGTATAATTTGCTATAGTTTCCTTAGGGAACATATTGTCCCAAGTTCTGTAGGGCCTATAAAAGTTGATTAGTCATCTAGGGCACCAAATTTTTAGAACTGTTAGGGCAGCGAAGTTAAGGTTTATCATTAAATCAGTGATCACCTACAGTTGTCAAGGTATGACAGTAATTCTCACCATAATCTCATTGTGTATCAGTGGGTATCTTCAAGGAATAAATACACTAAGTCAATTGTTGACTTTTGTTATTTGGTTCTATATATTCTTGATAGTGACTTGACATACAAAAATATTGATTTGATAGTGACTTGGCATAAATAAGACTTCAAAGTAGCATCTATAATCCTTTGTCAACAGTAACCTTGCCTTTATCATGTAACACCAAACTATGGTAACCTTGCATATTACAGTGATCCTATCTATCAGCATCCTAGACATATGACAGACCTATAACATACCTATGACAGCAAACCTTGATGATACATATTGAATAAGCTTACAATCATTGCGACAAAACGATGGCAAAACATTAACGATAATTTGACTATATAGTATACAGTAAGCCTTGTAGTCTGGAAGTAGTTAGGGATTCAATGTTGAAGTAGTCATGAGGCAGTAAGGGCTTATTGTACAGCAGTGTGAAGACAAGCACAGTGATCTTGTAAATGATATAACAATGACTTTGAATCTACTACACAGTATGTAACAGTATTGAATAATGTCTGACATTGATTGGATATACAGTGAGTAGACAGTCATTCTTGTGTAAAGTTGAGACTTGACATTGATGATACAACCTTGACTGTGATAGTAGCAGTGTTTGATTCATTAATGAGACTTAACATGACAATATCAAAATGATTTGTAACAGCTTATTGACATGAAGTATGGACAGCAGTGTATGACTTGTGATCAGCAGTAGCAGTGATAAGACACATGGTGGTAGCCCTCCTCGGGTAGAGTTTGAGAGCATTGCAAGCAAGTCATAGCGATGACCTGAGGCATCTTGGTTTGTGCCATTATCATATAGCAGTGCCTGATACTTGCAACAGCATTAGAAGCTTGCCATGTGATTTGGTTGACTGCCTCATGAGCACTTGAATGCATATTCATATGTGGGCAGTGTAGTACAGTGTAGCAGTAACAGTGACAATGTATGCTGTGATCAATTGAGCAGCGATATGATGTGGTCAAGTTGTGCAGTTGTCAATTGATTTGGCAGCATTGATAATTAGGGTTTGATGTGCAGTGTAGTGCAGTGTCAGCTTGGACAGTATTGTCTAGTGGTAGCAGTTTGGTACGGGATGGCCAGTGGTCAGTTGTCAGTTTGAGTAGTTTTGTGCAGTAGGATTTAGCAGTATATTCATATTGTGCAGTACAGCATTATCTTCTATACAGCATCCTTATATTGATTCAAAACACAGGGGGATCCAGTCTGAAAATTGTGAAACGTGGTCCGCTGGCTCTTCAGGGTGGTAGGGTGGTGCAAAGCAGGTGATTGGAGTCACCTTCAGGTTGGTGCCTAAGAACACTTCAAGGAGGGAGATTGGTGCTAGGGCACGTCAGAGCCTGCAGCAGGGCATTGGTGCATCCTTCAGGTTGGTTCCTGTAAACCAAGGGTTGGAGTCTCCTTCAATTGGAGTTGAAAACTTGATGTAATTATTTTCTTTTAAAAGAGGAGAAGACAATTACTAAGAAACGTTCGGTGGTTTTTGACCTGTAGGAGGTTTTCTACCTAAAATTCTTGTGTCTACTATCTTTATCTTTTTGCATTGTTGTATGGTATTGTTTATTGCTTTTGATATTTGATACTAAATAATAATAAAACTGTTGAAGACTAACTAATGCTCTAAAAAATATTAATAAAGTGTTAATTGCTAAGAGATATTGATTCACCACCCTCTCAGTATTTCCAACAAGAGCACCACTTGTCCATGGAAGATTGGATGGAGGTTATGGAGAAAAGTCAAAGTGTCGAGAAACTCCAATCTTATTATGGTGTGAATAATTTCAATGATGAGAGGGACATGGTCACCGATTTGTATGGAGAAAAGCCTTCTCTGGATCAGATTTTGAAGATCATAAAGGATAAGGGATTAACTTATCAAACAAAGGGTAAAGAACAAAGTGAGACTCAAAGTGCCCCTAGGGTTTTTAATTCTGGTTTGAATGTTGATTTGGGGGGATGGATAAATAATGCAAAGATATCAGGTCATGTAATGAAGATTTTGAAGATCCCCTCTCAGAAGTTTAAATTATTGAAGGCTATTGAAGGCCCTCGCAGAAAGGACACTGAAGATCACCATCAGGATGCTCCGATGATTCTTTAGAGTATGGATCGGGGTCAAGGTAATAAGGATCATTAGTCATTCTATATCACCTTGCTAGTCAATGGTCTTCGCTTATATAATTGCATGTTGGCATCAGCTAGTGTCATGACCAAGAGGGTCATGGAGCAGCTTAATCTAAGAATATCTAGACCATATCACAACATTTGTGCCATGGATTCCAAGAAAATTGAAGTTCATGGTTTCATTAAAGATTTACAAGTTCATTTATATGCTTACCCAGATATCATGATCGTTATGGACATTGTCGTGATTGATGTACCTGATGCTTGGGGTATGTTGCTCTCAAGGAAGTAGGCCACAGACCTAGGAGAGAGTATTCAGATGGATTTGTCTTATGCTATTATTCCCTCACCTAGGGGTAGTGGTTTTGTTAGACTTGATAGGGTGCTTGAAAGGAGATTTCATGTGGACGACCCCAAGATGCCCAACAATGAAATTATATATGAAAGTATTGGGAATTATTCTATATTGTCTAATTTTGTAGTTCCTCTAGATGAAAAGGCTAATTGTTTGAATAATGGAATATGGCATATGCATTTTGATGGTGCATACTCCAGGTATGGTAAAGGTGTTGGAGTTGTATTCAAATCTCATCTTGGTCATTTTTTTAGATTTGCCTATAGGTTGGAATTTGAAGCAACCAACAATGTGGCAAAGTATGAAGCCCTTTCGTTGGGTCTTGAGTTGGCAAAGGATTTAAAGGTGAAGTTGCTTAGTATCAAGGGGGATTCAGATCTTGTCATTCCACAAGTCAAAAACAAGTTTTCTTGTAAAAATGATAGGCTTAGAAAGTATAGAAATGTGGTTTGGGACACTATGGAACTTTGTGATGCACTTAATATTGAGACTGTCCCTAGAGAGAAGAACAGCCAAGTTGATGAGCTTGCAATAGTAGCATCCACTTTACAGCTTTCCAATGGATTAGTTCAAGATAAAGTTAAAATGGAAGTGATCTTTAAGCCATCAATTTTGGAAAATGTAGAGCATTGGCAAGTTTTTAACGATGAAAATCAAGTGATCTATTTTCTAAATAATATGGAGGAATTTGAGTATTTTAGAATTGGGTACAAGCAGGAAAGTTGCAATTATACAAAGTGTAAAGATGTGACAAATCCCACTGCCAAGGATCCCGTAGCCTCAGAACGACTTTTTGATAGGCATGATGTTACAAAGAGGAAAGAAGAAAAGAAAATTGATCCGGGGAAATTCATAGAAGTAAATATTAGTATCTCCCATGATCCAAAGATTACTAAGATTGGTCAAGTTACTAGTGAGGAAGAAGGAAAGAGATTAGTTGATTTACTTCTTAAATATAGAGATATGTTAGCATTTTCATATGATTAGTTAAAAGGTTATAGGGAAGATGTTATGGAACATATTATGCCTTTTAAGGATGAAAATGCTAAACCTTTTCGTCAGAAACTTAGGCAGATTAATCCTAAGTTGGTCCCCTTGGTTACGTTACCCACCACCAGTGGGTGATCCCACAGGAAGAAATTTTCTCCAAGATTTGTCTTCAACCCACAGCCAGCAACAACTTGGTAGCTTTAATGTGTTATTTTTCTCCGCCACCTAATCCAATCGTTGTGTACCCTCGCTCATCTATCATGATCGTATGTTTGAAGTGGGGCCATCCAATCCTAAAGGTATGATATTTTCATTACGTAATTGGGTGTTTATGCCCTTTTCTTGGGCACACTTGCGTATGGATTACTGGGAAACTTGGAAGGAGGAAGGGCTTTCACCTTGCCTCAACTAGGGGGTTAATCCTGAATCCTAGTCCCATGGGATCTCCTCTATTGGCTATTAGCTTTGGGAAGGGAACTACATGGGAAACCCTGATTTTGGTTGCGTGGTCCTGCTTTCTGATACCATATATCTCACTCCCCGCCACTCGTTACAAGCCCTTTTCACATTATCCTATCTAGGCCCACATTTTTCCATCGAGTCCACAAGGTGTTAGCATCCCCTTCCCTTGTCCACACTTTGGGTTGGGCCTAGAATGATGCCCCAGAGGTTGATGCAACTAAAAAAAAGATAAAAGAATAATATGGCCACATACAATAGCAAATGTACCACAAAATGCAAAAGATGGCTGGAACAATAAAATTTAGCATGTGGGAAAAATCCAAACATGAGCACTACCCCCTATCATTATGAACATCACCCTGGTTCCTAGGGCCCCTATGAATGATCTATAATGCAGACTTGAAGGTGATGGTAAAATTGCAAGTAAAAATTTTATGTATTGTAGGCAATGGATCACTTTGCAAAACACATAAAATTATGGTTTTTTTAAATTTAGCTAACAACATAAAACAGAGACAATGTACCATATCAAAAACACATAACAACAAAAATGATAAAGGAGTTCACCCCTCACCTGGACTATATCTCCTAGTACAGCTTCCAATGTTGGGCTTCTTTCATTAAGTGCTCAAATTTGTGTTTACATGGATTTGCAGTGCTCAGAATGTAAATATTATGTCTCCAATGGCTTCAGAACTAGCAAAAACCCCCAGTTGGGCTCTTTCTCACGTCCTTTGGCCAAAAACTAAGAAAGTTATGCTTCTTCCAAGTTTTTCCCAAATTCCACAGCTAACTGTCCTACAATTCGACCCAAACCTGGCTTGAGCGCCCCAAACCCGGAATAGGCATGCAATTTTGGCCTACAATCATGCCCGATGGTGCATTTTGTCAGACACGTTAATTGACCCAATAACCCTCATTTTCCAAAAAAATTGGTCGTATGGGGGCACATGCCCAGGGGCTGGGGCTAACAGCCTACTCGTGTCCACCGGCCCCCAAGGAACTAGCCACTAGTCACATAATGCGCATAAAACTTGGGCCTGAGCAGTAAAATTTCGTACGTGCGCCAAGACTTCAGGACAGTGGTCACGTTGATGGCCCATGTGGCCTGGGGCTGGCCCCCATCTGCGCGCGCTTAGGGGTTGGCCCCTCTCCAAAGCTCTGCCTACAGTCTTGTTGATTGGGCATGTGACTCAGGGCTAGGGCTAAGCCATGGCCCTTGGTCTCGCCCCTTGGTTCTTATGGTTACGGTGACCAGGGCTAGGGCTTAGCCCCGGCCCAACCCCAAACGAAATTTGCACTCAAACTTAATAGAACATGGGTTGCCATATGGTTAAGTCATAGTGACGTGGTGTAGTGGTAATGAGTCTTGTTGCTTGGTGGGAGGTCTGGTGTTCGACTCTCCCAGAGGCCTATTTGCCCATACACGAATTTTATTATGCCACGAGGAGGCCACGTGGTAGCCATCCATTGGTCGACGTGGCCTCCAACCATTCGGGCACTAAAATTCACAGTCAGCCCAAAAATAATAATATAAAATTCAAACCAGTAAGAGTCAAATATATATATTTCTTTTTACCAATCTGGAGAGGCCAAGTGGCAACCTGCCATTGGCCCAAAAATGTACAGTCAGCCTGTCAAAACTGCAATTTTTTACCTTTAGTTTAGAAAATTTTCGGCGAAATCCCATAATTGATCATTTGTGATTTCGCCGAAAATTTTCTAAACTAATTATGGATCACAAAGCCTAAACTCTTTGATAATTTTTAACCTGTTAGGGAATTTGATCAGAACACAATATCGGGAGCATAAGATATCAGTTTTGAACGATTCAAGTTGCGTTGGATTTAGGTCGCCGAGATCTATAGACTGGTACGGGTTTCAAGCACTTTTGAACACTTTGAATTTTGAGCACTTTACTGATCCCTTGGATCACTCCTCCCCACTGGAAGCTTTTGGACCTCCAAAAGACTATTTTCAGTCAACAAACAAATGAGGGTACAGCTCCCTCACCCTTCTCCTTTCAATTCCATTTGATTTTTCTTGGTTTTGTACCTTTGAACCACATATGAAGGGGTTTCCCATTCCTTCTTGAAGTTCTTGTTTCTCTGTCAAGGATAGGATCTTGTTGCAATTCTTCAAGATATTTAGAAGAGAAAACTTACGTAAAAGAAATTTGAACATTCTCTCCTACATCTTCAATCAAAGGAGGCTTACCCAATTTCAAATTCTTTTCACCTTGATGTTTTCCTTTGTTGATGCAAAGCGTTACTTCATCTCCAACTTGAAAATTGTGGCCAACACGATGCTAATCATGTTCAGCCTTGTTTTTCGCTCAGCTCTTCACCAAATGTGAACGCCATCGCCATGCACCATTCTTCCTCAAAGCCAAAACATTATGAGACCCACAAGAAGATGTATTAGAACTAATGTTCCCTTTGTCAAATAGCTCTTGTTCAGGCCAATGTTCAAAAGTGAATCATCTTGTTGCAAATGAACTTCATGTTGTTTTCCTCTTTTAGGAGGCAACACATTAGATTCCTGAAACATTTTATCACGTGTTAACAACTTCAACTGAATCAGATTTTAATGTTGCCTCACATTCTTGGAAGGCTTCAGATTCATCAATATCTTTATGTTTAATCATCAACAATGCAAAATTTTAACTAGCATTTACAAACCTCTTCATTTGTCCAACATTCACAAGAGACAAATTCAACTTTTTGCTATGTGCTCTAACAATGTACTCAATCCCATCTTTCAAAAAGTGATACTTGTTCTCATGGCAATGAAAGATGGATTTCCTGTCATATAAGTATGGGCTTCCCAAAACAATCCCACAAATGTCAAGTGGTAACACATCAAGTTCTACCTCATCAATAAAATTTGCAGTGATGGAAAATCTATGTATGCATTTTCTTGTCACTTGCAACTTGGCATTGTCACATACCCAACCCAAAGGATAAGGTTTAGGATGAGGAATGGTTTCCAAATTTAGTTTCTTGATAATGTCTTCTGAAATGAGGTTTGCTTGTGAAAAACTATCAAACAGAGTATCTACATTGTTATGTTTTGTGATGACTCTAATATAGAACAACTCTATTCTTTCTCTTTCATTTTGAGTTTCATTGGTTTTGTTGGAAGAACTAGTACTTGCAATTGCATCTTTACCTTTCAATCCCATGGCTATAATTTTTGTTTAATCTCCGGAATCAGATCCTAAATCTTGTTGTGTAGTTGCAACAGTGTTTTCTTTCTCCTTGTTATTAAACTTTTTGGGTCTCATCTCAGGATGAAGTTTCCAACATTGGTCTTCATCATAGCCTTCATTAGAACAGTGTTTACATTTTAGTTTTTCTCCCTCTTTCTTGACTGAAGCATTCTTTTTATCCTTGCCTTTGAACTTCCCTTTTCCTTTTTCTCCAGACTTGAATGAATTCTCACTAGTTTCTTCAGAAACATTTTTCCCTCTTTCTTCTAAATGAGTTGCTTCTACACAAACTTCATCTAGTTTTGTAGGGTTAAACATGAGAATGGTGTGTCTCAGACTCTCAAGTAACTATGTAAACCTCCAATGTATTTGAATAGAGTATCTTGGGAGGAAAAATCTATACCCAAAATCAAAGCCCTTTTCTTAAATTCTTTAGTATAGCTTTGCACATTTTGACCCTTAGCTTGCCTAAAGTTTTGCCAATCCATAATAGCTTTTTGCATGTATGATAATGGATAAAATTGTTCTTTTGCAACAACAAAATCATTCCAAGAGGATAAAACCTTACCATGTTTCTTCATGTCCTCTTGAGTTTTGGCCTCCCACCAAATAAGTGTTGCACCTTCCAATCTAAGAGAAGCAAGTTGAATTTTGGTCTCATCATCCTTGATTCTTTGTATCCTGCAATATACTTCAATCTGACGAATCCAATTATCTAATTTCTCAGCATTTACCTCTCCATCATACATAGGCAATTCAAACTTAATGTCAAGCTTTAACAAAGGAGTTTTACCATGTCCTTTTGGAGAATTTGGAAGTGTTTGTGAAAGGGTTGAAGAAGTAGAAGAAGATGAGGATGAGAATGGAGGTGAAGGTCATAGTTTGTCACCATTCCCTCCATTCCCTTTTGGAGGTTTGTCTCATTTTCCTCCATCTCCTTTTGGAGGTTTTGAGCTCTCTCCATACAACCTTGAATTCTTCTCTTCATAAAGAACCTTTACCATTTCAGACATCTCAAAGAAAGCTTTTTTGAAAGTTCTTTCATCTTCAGACATCCCTTCAGGACTTTCTTCATGTGCCATGACTATTGAAGCTTGAGGTGTGTATATTCTCCTTGAAACAATTTGAGACCTTGGCTCCACAAGTTCTCTGTCTCCTCTTTTAAGCTTCAACCTTGTAAGTATCAGAAAACACTTGCAAACAAAATCAAACCTTCACAAAACCTTGAGCTCCGATACCAAAATGATCTGTAATGCAAACTTGAAGGTGATCGTAAAATTGCAAGTAAAAATTTTATGTATTGTAGGCAATGGATCACTTTGCAAAACACATAAAATTACGGTTTTTTTAAACTTAGTTAACAGCATAAAGCAGAGACAATATACCATATCAGAAACACATAACAGCAAAAACGATAAAGGATTTCACCCCTCTCCAAGGCTACATCTGCTGGTCCAGCTTCCAATGTTGGGCCTCTTTCATTAAGTGTTCAAATTTGTGTTTACATGGATTTACAGTGCTCAAGTGCTGGCCAGCCTAGAAGAGCAAATTGGATCACCCGTGTTCATCGTAGCAGAAGCGAATTGCAACAGTGATAGGTGGCAGCCCTCTTGGAGACTCTCTGTGTTGTCTCTTGATAGACTAAGGGGCACTAGAGAGTAGAATGGAAGCGAAGGACCGACAGGACGAGATACGACATAAAGACTACAGCGAGATTGTCAATGTATCTTGTATTCTTGTACTTGTTGATAATTGAGGGCCATTATCCCTTGTATCGAAGCCCTAGATAGTTGTATTATATGTTGATTAAGATAACGAAGTTGGGTTGAAATTTGTAAAAAGTTGTCTATACTTGTGCATGTGTGATTTGTTGCTATTTATATTCCGTTGTGCAAAGTAGCTTTGTTGAGATTCTTGGTTTGGTAGCGTCAGATTCTAAGATTCTATCCTAGACCCAAGATCATGGAAATTCAACATGGTATCAGAGTGTGTCTGAGCTACTTTGGAAGACAGTGAATCAGAGAGTGCATAGCGAAGTACAGCTTAAGAGGGAGTTGGTCACATTGTAGGTGAAGGGCTCACTACAATGTCGAAGTTGCAGGTTGGTCTCTAGTATGAGGACAAGTTGGAGGGGTTGTCCAACTATAGTCCTTGGAAGGAAAGGATCAAGTTGGTCTTGTAGGTCAATAGGATCTGGGAGTTCACCGAGAAAGCCATCAAGAAGCCAACTGGCCCAAAGGAGTTGGAAGTATTCGAATATTTGGATACGAAGGAAGAACACTGCACATGAGATGTGGATGGCTTTTCAAAATTTGTTCCAGAATAAGAACGAGAACTGGGTACTAGTATTGGAGGATAAGTTGAAGTCCACCAAGATAATACAGGGTGAAGGAGTGACTTCATATCTGACGAGATTTTCTCAGGTCAAAGATGAGCTTGTTGTCGTCAATGTGACTATTTTAGATTCTGATATGGTGAGGATTGCTTTGAAAGGGTTCACTAGGGAATGGAAACCATTCATAAAGGGGATCGTCGCCAGAGAGAAGTTGCAGACTGGAATAGGTTGTGGGACCACTTCATTCAGGAAGAGTTGCGAGACAAGGATCTTCATCAAAAGAAGAAGACTTTCGATGATGACGTAGCACTTGCAGCATGAATGAAGGGTAAGCAGAAGAAGGACTCGAGTAAAGTCAAGTGTTTCAACTGTGGCGAGATGGGTCATTTTTCATCAAGATGTCCAATGAAGAAGTCGGGAGATGACGAGAAGAAGAAAGGGTAGCAGGTCGTCAGTGTTTTCACTTCTTTTGAGATAGATGCTCTCACTAGGAGGTTAGAGGAGGAGGACTTTGCTATGATCTCTCATTTCTCGCAAGGTACTATCGATGAGGATGGATTCTACGTGGATAGCGGTGTGCTGGAAACATATGACAGGGTCACAAGATGTTTTTGAGACTCTAGCTGAATGAGACTCGAAGTTGCACATGGTGTTGGGTGACAAGAGTCAGAAGGAGATTCGAGGATCGAGAGTTGTGCCATTCAGGATGGAGACAGGACGGGTGATGCAGGCCCAGGATGTATTGTTTGTACCACGACTTAGATATAGCGTGATATCTGTCTCGATGATCGAGAAGACGGGATTTGAGGTCTTGTTCCAGGATGGGAAGACAAGACTTGGACCTAGAGGCTCTAGCTCCACAGGTATTGTGCTTGAAGTTAGAGCACATGGTCTATACAGGCTGACGGGCAAGCCTATAGATCATGGGAAGGAGAAGCAGGTGGACCAGGTGTAGGTTCCGAAGAAGCAGGTGTAGGTGCAGGCTTCAGAGGGGCAAGTATAGGTTCCAGAGAAGAAGGTCCAGGTTCCAGAGGCTTAGAGGGAGTAGAGTTCTAATGGGAGCTTGCACATTCAGAGGGAGACTTTGCGGCCCAAGAAGAGCGCGTGGCCAATGGGGAGCAAGGGTGCTCCTAAGCTGCCAAGAAGGAATCATGGAGGGAATGGAAGACATTCCAAGAGAAGAACAAGAACCAGGATGCTTCTAGTGATAGCGACACTTCCGAGAGAGGTGTAGTTCATACTACAGGGATTATTGTAGTGGTGAGCGCCAAGAGTTGGGCGAGTGTTGCGAGTAGTGATGATGATGATGAGTTACTTCCTAGTCTTGGAAGTACCTCCCTCGCTAAGAGGGAGTGTTGATTTTTGAGTAGCTTGGGAGGTACTCCAAGCCCTAGGGTTCAGGGTTTGGAGGTTGGAGCACCACAAGAGTCACTTGTGGGCTTGGAACCCAAGGTTGGGGTTTTACACCCATAGATGTTTGGACCAAAGCCATGGAGCATTTTGGACATGTGATGGATGGAGATGATAGAGGATGGCAAGGAGAATCCAACGCTTCGAGAATCATCGAAATCCAAGATGTCTTTGATGAGATATGAAATTTTTAGGTTGACAATGAATTCTTTGGGCGTTCAAGTCATATAGGCTTGAAGTGAAATTAGTCAGAAGTCATGTCTCTTCACTAATTCATTGAGCCCTTCTAAAGTGTATAAATAGAAGGTGAATGTGTTTCATTTTAGCATATCCAAATGTGCAACATTCATAGCAAATCAACTTCTGAAAAACCCGCAGCTCAAGTAAGGAGGCCGAGTTTGGAAATAGGATTGTTTTGGGGTCTGTTCTTGTCTATTTCAGGGGCCGAGTAGGAGAAATACCAAGTCATGACCTCAGGGAGGAATTCTGGACAGTATCCAAGTTTGTTTTGTGTGGACAAAACTCAAAAGAGGATGTCACAGGTTTGTTTGGGTGACTGAAGGAGGGTCGCAGCCCTAGATCACTTTGGTGAGGGGTCGCAGGTCCATTTAGAGGGCTAGTAACAGCCCAGAACTCAAGCACACAACAATAACACTTAAATGGAGGGGACCCGTAGTTGTTAGGTATCATTCATTTCCTTTTCTTTCTCCTACCTTGAGCTTGGATGCATATATATATCGTGTCAAATTTCAACCCTAGGTCTCGTGTAGTTTCTTTTCCAAGAGGTTTTTCGTGGAGAGTCTTTATAGCTTCTCCCAAAGCTTGCACCTTTGTTGAAACTTTCCGTTGAATGAGCTACCTTGCCTCACTTCAAGCCTATCATAAAGACATCTATCATAAGTGAGTAATATTGGGACTCCTCTCATCGGTGAAAATCCGAGAAGAGTAGGAGACTTAGGTTGTGATGACAGTGGGCCTTTGTCCCAAGTGTTGTTGTGCCCTCTAGCTTTTCCCTCTTTACAAGGCCTGCTAGTTTGTGCTGCAACAAGTTCAGAAGGATCTTCATAAGATGCTTGTAGCTAGGATTATTGTGCATACTTGACATTCTACATGGTGTTCGAATTTGGTGATAGTTAGGAAAAAAATGGATCGATTAGACTATGTGTTGACTTTAGAAACCTTAACTTATCTTGTAAGAAAGACAACTATCCTTTTGCCTAATATGCAGACCTTGTTGCAAAGGGTAACGGGATCAAGCATGATGTCATTGTTACATGGTTTCTCTAGGTACAACCAAGTTTGGGTTAAGAAAGAAGATAGACAGAAGACAACATTCACCACACCATGGGGAACCTTTAAGTATCTAAGGATGCCTTTTGGGTTGACCAACGATGGGGCAACTTTTCAAAGGGCTATGGATTATGCCTTTAAGGACTTACTTGGAAAAATCATTGAGATATACCAAGATGATCTTATGGTGTTTTCTAAGGATGGTATTGCTCACATTGATCGTCTAAGGCAAATTTTTCACAGGTGTAGAGAGTATGGAATTTCCTTGAATCTTGCTAAGTCTGTGTTTTGAGTAACTGAGGGAAAGTTGCTTGGTCACATCATTTCTAAGGATGGGATCAAGATTAATCCTGAGAGAGTTGAGGAAATCCAGAAGGTTCCCTTGCCTCATAATATTAAATCTCTTTAATCGTTCCTAGGAAAGATTAATTTTCTTACAAGTTTTATTCCAAACTATGCAAAGATTCTTAAGCCTCTCTAGAGTCTTTTTAAGAAAGATGCTAAATTTATATGGGGAGATGATGATAGGAGATATTTTCAGGAGATTAAGGGTTCTATTGTGAAGACTCCTGTTCTTGTTAGCCTGGATTATTCTGAGGAGTTTATGATCTTTTATTTCGCCTCGGAAGATACCATCGCGAGTGTGCTGCTCTAGAAGTATAATGAAGCATATGAGTAATCGATTGCTTTTATGAGAAGGTCTCTTCAAGGTTCCAAATTGAAGTATAGTACCATGGAAAAGCAAGTGTATGCCTTGGTCAAATCTCTTAAGCATTTCAGAACTTATGTGAGATATTCTAAAGTGGTTGCTTTTGCCCCACATTCTACGGTAAAAGATATATTGACCCATACTGATAGCTTAGGTACTAGAACAAGATGGGTCACGAAGATTCAGCAATATGATTTGGAGATCAAACCCACTAAGCTTGTTGAGGGCCAAGGGTTGGCACAGATTTTGACCGAGGAGAATGAGAAGGTTTTAGGTCTGATTTGTCAATTTGATTCATCAAAGGTCTCAACTTCACCTGAGCTTCAAAGATTAGGAGAGCTTGAGTGGTATAACAACATTATTTATTATTTGCAAAATCTTTCATGTCATAGCCACTTAGTTGGTGATAAGAGAAGAGTTTTGAGGTTAAAAGCAACTAAGTATTGCATTGTGAAAGATGGTCTTGTATGGAGAAATCTCGAGGGGGCAATACTTAGATGCTTATATGAAGTTGAAGCAAAGAGACTTATTTATGAGTTTCATGCAGGATTTTGTGGTGGGCATTCTGCCGCGAAGACTACAACCCACAAAATCTTAAGAGCTGGTTATTATTGCCCTTTCAGTTGTGCACAAATATGCTAGAAGTTGCCAAGCATGTCAATTGTTCACTAGCAGGCAAAAGTTAGTTGCTTTGCCCTTACAGCCACTGGTCGTTGAGACTCCTTTTCAGCATTGGGGTCTTGATTTCATAGGAAATTTTACGAAGAATTCTAGTAATGGCCACTCCTGGATTTTGACTGCTACTGATTATTTTACAAAATGGGTAGAACTTAGAAGCCATTCCTATGAAAAACACCACTGAGAAAGTTATTATGGACTTCATTGAAGATAAGATTATTACTCGATTTGGAGTCTCAGCCAAGATTACCACTGATAATGCCAAGGCTTTTAGCTCTTCCGAGTTCTCATCTTTTTGTTTTAAGTATGGCATTATTTTGTCCCATTCATCAAACTACTATCCTCAAGATAATGGTCTTGCAGAGTCTAGTAATAATAATTTGATAACCAATATCAAAAAGATAGTATGGGGCTATAAGTAAGCTTGAGATAGTAAAATCAAAGTATGCGTTGTGGGCAGACAGAATTACGAAAAAAATTACGAGAAAGAGTCCCTTTGAACTTGTATATGGCTTGGATGTTACTTTACCTGTGTACCTTACGCTTCCAGCTTACTGACTCCTCTAGAATTTCACATCCAAGAAGGATGTTGTTCAACATAGAATTGATCAGATAGTGGAGTTGGATAAAACTAGAGGAAGAGCTTTTGAGCATAATGATAAGAATCAAGCAAAGATTAGGACGAATATTGACAAATCCTCTCGAGTTAGGCCTTTTGAGCAGGGAGATATGGTACTCTTATGGGATCGCAGGAAGGAGAAGCCGAGAAGTCATGGAAAACTCGACAGCTCGTGTCTTGGACCTTACATGATCAGAGGATCAGTAGGACAAAATTCCCTTCACTTGAGCATGTTGGATAGAGAGCCACTTGACCTACCAACAAATGGCTGAATGCTCAAATTGTTCTACAAAGAAGACATTTGATGCCATAGGGCATCCTTTGTATTGTATTTCTAACCGTACTATCTTAGATTATTTCATTTTCAACATTTCTATTTCATGCTCTTAGTTTATATTTCATTTTTGTTATTAGATTAGTTTTATATTTCAGTATGATAGAGTAGTGTTTCTATTTCGGCATTTAATTTTACAAGATGATTTTTGGATGTATATTTGAATGGATGCTACTTATGTGCTTTGTTTGACTTGGATGCAGGTTCTAGGTTTTCGCATGCTTTCATGAAAGTACGCGTCCCCAGGTAGAGCTAAATGTTAACCACTAAAGTTACACTTGAAGATTTGTCAAAGGCTCCATGATCAGAGTAAACTTGAAGCATTCCAGCATCATCAGATCATGTCAGAGTTCCAGAATTCATTTTCTTCCTATCAGCATTATATTGTTCAGATTCCACGGCCCGGCAAGGATATTGTAAAAATCATTCTAGTATAATGAAAAAAAAGTCATGTAACAGACCTAGGCAGCTTAGGAATTTACTAGCAAGTCAGTTCACTCTCAAGAGTTTTTTTCCTTGGCTAATTATCTGTGTTTTTAACGCTTATAATTAGTTGAGTTTTTCTCCCAAATTTACCCCAAAGTTGGAGTGTAGCTTGAAGGTAAAGTCTTAGATGAGTCTTAGTGTCTAGATTCAATATATATTACCATACTAGATCATCTCTATAGTTTTGCAAAATTTGGTTGAGTCTAAGTGTTAGTTTTTAATTGTTAAAAATATCTCGTAGGACGACATTTTCTATGTCAATTTTGATGTAAAATGTAATAAGTGTTGTCTAGAGAAGTTGTAGGGGGTAGGAGTACTCAAAATTAGACTTCTACACTTCAACTTTCTATCTAGACACATTTTGAGGATCAAAAAGTGATTATTCACCCCTTAAAACACATTTTTTCTAATTTTTGACAAAAACTAGCAAATAAATTGGTCAGAAAATAAAAATTGGGAGAAAATAAAAATTATCTCCAAGTGAAAAATACTATAAAATGAGGTGGAAATGCACAAGGGGCAAATTCAAGTCAAAAATGATGAAGATTCCATTAAACAAAGAGGTTATCCACCCAAAAAAAATTCGATGGTCCAAGGCAATAGCTAATGTCCCAGGATATTTGAATCTGTTGGGTTGTGTTATATTCTTTCCACATAGTTAACAGGGGGTTTGAGGGGTACCCGTAACCCCACTTTATGGGGTCCGAGGCAGCGCCCCGGAAAATTTTGGTTTTGAACCCTATGTTAGGTTGGGCGGACCCACCTATGGTTTTGTGCATGATTTTCACACATGTTTTTTGGACGTGATGGTTTTCGGTCCATGGTATTGGATCGATGGTTTTTTGGTCCATGGTATTAGACGTGATGGTCTTTTGGTCCATGGTATTGGATGCTTCGGCATGTATAAATATGTATTGTAACATTGAAAGGAACAAAATGAAAAATCAAGCTGGTAGTCTCGATTTTGAGATCCAGTGGGAAATTTCTGTCTATATGTGTTTTATGTGTTATGCTCTCGCATTTTTATTTTTCCTGTGATTTAGAATTCGTATGCAGGTAATTTCTGTACGGGGTTAAAACCTACATCCTCCTGGAATCTTCCACTACATTTAGAATGTCTTGTTTAACAATATTCTAGCAAGCTTTGAAGAAATCAACATTGAAACCATCAGGGCTTGGCACTTTACCATTTTGCATTTCCTTGAGGACCTCACTGATCTCCTCTTCAGTCACTGGCCTATTGAGGTTAAAGTTATCCTCTCTGGATACTAGTCTGGGTATATGTCTTGTTAAATCCTTGATGAAATGCTCTCTATCCGAGATGGTTTCCTTTGCTATCCCACGAAAGTGTTGGACTAGCAAAAATTCTATGCCTTCGTGGGAACTAAGAAGTTTCCCTCCCTCATCCTTGATCGAGGAGATTCTATTATGGGCTTTGTTTGCCAAGGTGGATCTATGGAAGAATCTGGTGTTTCGCTCTCCTTTTAGCCATTGCACTCTATATTTTTGTCTCCAAAATATTTCTTCTTGTTTACAAAAGTTCTCCCATTCTTGCTGGAGTTTGGTAGCTTTCTCATTTCTGACTTTATCAAAGCCAACCATGATAAGGGCTTGGTTTAGTTCCTGCAATTTGTTTTCAATAGCTTTTTTTCCTTCAAAAATATTACCAAATTCATTCTTGTTCCAATCTTTTAGCCTACACTTGATATGTTTTAATCTTTTGTGAAGAAGGAACATACTTGTACCCTAAATGTGTAAATCTTCAGACCACCAACCTAAAATGTTGTTGATGAAATCTAGATGGGTGAGCCAAATATTTTCAAATCTGAAAGGTCTATTCCTAGAGGTTCCTATGCCTTTGACCTCCAGTTGGACCGACCAGTGATCTAATCCTCCAAAGGGGAGAATACTCACTACCATTTCCTTATTATTGAGCATAAGGTCCTCTGAGATGATGAATCTATCTAACTTCAATGTTACTAGAGACTGTCCTCCTCTTCTATTGTTACAAGTAAAGACACCATTACTGGAAACAATGTCAACTAGCTTCATAGAATCCATAAAAGTTTGAAAGGCTAAGGAGTCTTTATTTAGGGTTCTGGAACCCCCTTTTTTCTCCGAAAGTGATTTGATCATGTTGAAATCACCACCCAAAATCCAGGGTATATCTCCAAATCTTGCTCTGAGATCCACCAGAGAATCTATAAACCTAAGTTTATCATCCATTCTCTGCGGGCCATAAAAATTCGTGACCAGATAGATCTCCCTATCCCCCACAGGTTGAATAACCACTGATAAATAATTTCTAGAAGCCTCAGCATCTATTATCTCAATCTTTTGGGGGTTCCAAAGAGTAAGAATGCCACCTGCTGAATTTTCTGCCTTGACTTCTAAAAACTCAAAACAATTGAGCCATTTGCTGTATAATTCTTTAATTTTTTGAATGGATCATTTAGTTTCCTGGATAAAAATCATATCCGGAGCTTCTTGCTTCATTATGTTACTAATTAATCTTTTCTTCCTTTTACTACCAAGACCCCTTATATTCTAAGAAGTGAACTTCATCATTAAAGATTTGTGAAGGAGTAACTGGTTAGGTCTTTCATATTACCTAAATCTATCATTAGCTTTCCACATTCCATCAACAGCTCATTTTGCTTTTTTATGCCTCTTTTCTTACCTGGGTATCTAGGTGCTAATCTTGGTGTGTTTTTCAAAGTGTCACCCCTTAGCTACCCTGTTTTGTAGTATTACATTGCTTGACCATCCCTGTATTCTGGGTTTTCCATAAGTATAGCTGTTGTACTCTAGTGAACTCCGCTTGAGGTAATGAGTCTACCCCTCCCATGGTTCCTTGTTTCAAGAACCCCTCTAAGTCTAGGTTTTCTCTCTCGAGAATCTTCTGTATCTCATGGTCCTCCATTTCCATCTCGCTCTGGGTCATGTCCTGGTCCATATCAAGTTCCACATCACTCATCATAGCCTCTTTCTGTTTATTATCATCCTCTGTATGCTCCTTGTCTTCCTCTTTCTCCTTCTCCTCTGGACTTACCTCCATGCTCTGATCTGCTTTTTTTGTCTCTTCTTCTTCTTCGAGCACTTGGTAAGCACTTGGTACCTATTCAGACTGACCTGAGGCCCTTCTGGTTGATGTTGCTTAAGTCCCCTTTTGCCCCCTTTTCCTTTATGGCTCACTTTATGAAAGCTTTCAGTATCTTTCATGGTGGTAGCTTTGCTTTTATTCTCTATTTTATTGAGAGGGAAATCCCTGAAAAGGTGTCCATGCTCATGGCATTTGCGACATCTAAATGGAATATGTTCATAATCAACTGTTTGAACCCATTCTTCATCAAAAACCTCTAAAATAACCTCATCCGGTAGGGCTCCTCATAGATCCATTTCCACATAAATTCGTACAAAGGAAGTGTATTTTCCCGTTCTGGTGGTTTCAGATGCTTTGACAAAACGTCCTAATTTATTGCCTATGGCTGTTAATGACTCTGTTTGCCAATAATCAAGAGGAAGGGAGTAAAGCCTTACCCATACCAGAACCGAGGTAAATGTCTCCCACTCTGGGACAAAGTTCATCATCCACAGCCTCATGTAGAGGCCAGCTGCCGCGAAGAAGTAGGGCCCCCTTCAAACACTCTGTCTTTATCCTCAATATTTGTGAAGACCACAGTGAAGAATCCCTTTGACCCAAGATGTACGTCAATGCTTCCTTTTGGTTTCCAATGATATTTAATCCATGTCTGTAATGATTTTTCAGTGGGCCATACTCCCATGAATTTACAGATGATAGCATATGTCTGCATGTGTTCCTTATGTGCCTGCAGAGCAGGATCGTTCAAAACTACTATGGGTCTGACTTTGGTTTTGGGTTTACACGGACCCTTCTGTGCCTTGGTTTTTGCCCCCTGTTCCTTGTCGTCTTCCTCCTTGTCTTTTGTGCTATTATTCTCCTTTTTTGTATTTCCCTCCTACTCTTCTTCCATGCTTTCTTTCCCCACTTTAGCAGTAGCTTTGACCTCTTGTATTGGCTTCTTACCTCGACTGGCCACAGCCTGCTTGTAGGAGGGAGTGGAGCTCCCTCCTTTGCACCCTTCCATGGAGTTCAATGTCTGCTAACGACTGTAAACCCTCACACCAGTGCCCGAGCCAATTTTCTCGAGTCTGAGAATATGAGCGATGAGATACTTTATCATATGTGATGTTTTAATTAAATTAATTAAATTAACTATTTAATTGAATTAATTTACTCTGACTGAATTATTATCATGATTTCATAATGATCTACATTTTTATGTTACTTATGATATCTTTTTAGCACATATGTCTTCATCTTACCCGAGTATTATAATATTTTGCAATAGTTTGATAAATAGTTGTTAGAATATATTCATTTATTCACCATTTATTATCCCATTCCATATAAGATTTATTTAAGGGAAAATAGTCCCATAATTCCAGTCGGAGCCACTATTCCAAACATAAAAGGGTCTAACCCTAATCGGGTAGTTTTACCCAATGCTGATGAGGTCAATTTACACCATCAATATTTTTGGTGCTAGAAGGAGGGCCAACAAACTATGAATGGAAAGAATGTCTCACTCTAAATCAAGAGGCCATTCTAAGAGTTGATCCCCTTCAAAATAAACTCCAACTTCTAGATCATATTCCATATCTATAGATCCTAGATTTGAAGTTGTTGAACCATCTTTAAAATCTCCTAGCCTTGTAACATAATCAGCCAGTGAAACCTCTATTCACACACCACTTTCAGATCAACCTATTGAATCCCATGAAGTTCAAACTCTCATTTGGAAATTGGAAGGAATTTCCATTTATGAATAACATCTTACTCAACCAGAACCTTCTGAAGGTAGTACTACTTCTTCAATAAAGTCTACTAGAGTCCTTACTAGCTCACAAAGTGAGAAACTTGGATTCAAACCTTTCGAATTCCATTTACCCACTCACAACAAAAAGAAACATATCTCGGATAGTGAGTCATCATCCAGTGAGAAAGCCACCTCCTCTCCACCTCATAATCCTACTATTCATCCTAATTCTTCACATCCTTCTTTACCATCTTCTTATCACCCTTTTACATCTTCATCCACTCCTATTTCTTCTTTCCAAGCAACCAACACTATTATTGTTGGTAGTGTTGTTGGGTAAATTTCTACAATTGTTAATACCTTTCATCAAGTACATCTAATTCTAGATCTTCGTCATCAACCACTAGTCATATTGTTAACCCCAGAATGGTAGATATACCATGGAACAATCCAGGAGAAATTGTGATGACTCCTCCTCTACACCCTTTTCCTAAACATCGAGAAAATGGTTTCCTAAATATAATCCAGATGATGGACTTCTTGCAAAATAACATCTACATAATTTTATGTTGGCAATAAATCTTAATGGAGTTTCTGAAGAGGATGTAGTGTGTAGATTATTTCCTTATACATTTGAAGGATCATCGAGGCCTTGGTATTTTTCATTACCATTAGGATCAACTACTAATTGGGATACATTCGAAGACAATTCCTGAAGAAATTAGGGGATGATAGAACAACAATGTGAACATTAATTAATGAATTGTCAAATTTTTAAACCTCACCTAATGAGAAAGTTAAATATTTTAATTCAATATTTAATAAACTTTTGAACAAGATCCCTACTCTATCTAGTCATGGTGTTGATGTTAAGAATGAATGGTATATCAGTGCCCTCCCTTTAAACATTGTGAAGTTCGTTGATAGAACTCAAAAGACAATTAGTAACTGATAATATGAAAGAAGCTTTGGTTGTTGAAAAAATGGTATTAGCCCTCGAGAAGAAAGTTAATGTCGAAGAAAGAAAACAAGCTAAGAAGATAGCTTTTAAAGAAGAATATAAAAAGAAAATTCCCAAAGATCCTTTTGATCTAGAAGGTCTACAAAAAGTTCTCAAAACCATGTCCAATGAAATGGTAAAAAACCAAGTAGCTGAGTCATCAACTAGAACACCTTTCATGTCTATGAAAATGAAGAAGCCTTTTCAATCTCAACCACCTACTTAGATATATAATGAAAATACAAGTGAAGAAGAGGAAGAAGAAGGTACAATATCAGCATAAGAAACCAAAGAAGAGGAGGTAACTAAAGCGAATGGCCTATGGGATTTTATCCTCACTACTTCATAAAATGAAGAAGAAGAGGCTCTCCTTGTTAGTACCTGAAGTAAAGGACCTGTAGATACTGCACAGAAGACTTAAAAAATCCAAAATGGTTCATTTAATGAGAAAGGTACGTCAAAAAAATCTTCTAACCAATCTTCAAGTTCTACATCAAATAATCCTAAAGTTCCTCTAGCCACTTCTTCTTCATTGAAAACTCTAATAATTTCTGATTCCATTGAATATAACATTGTTGAGGATATGAAAAATACCAAAGCTAACATTTCTTTATATGAGGTCAGTAAATAAAAGCAACAACAAAAGTTGTTACTTAATGAATTGAATGTTGTTCCCTCTTCTCCATTACCTTCAACTATTGTAATTACCAAGGCCTCTAAAGGAAAGAATTAGCCTCCTGATGTTCCTTATGATAAGCAAGATTCCTCTGATGCAATTTTAATTGGAGATAGGTCTAGTTCACATTCACCTCATTTTATTTGAACTTTCAAACTTTTCAATAAAATCATTCACAATTGTCTAGTAGATTTGGGTGCTTCTTCTAACAGCATGTCTTACTTTGTATGCTTGAAATTGAATGTGAAACCCTAGAAATCTGTTGTACAAATAGTCTAGCTTGATAGAACAAAAGTTAAAGTTCAAGGAGAAATGAATGAAGTACTAAATACACTGTCCTCCAATTCAAAGGTTTTCAGATTATAGATATTTTGGTGGTAGATATCCCCGAATTTTATGGCTTTATTTTGAGCAGGGCTTGGTCAGAAAAGCTTCATTTTTATTTTTCTATAGATTGGTCTCATCTTTGGCTCCCTTATAATGGTAAACCTAATCAGATCTGAGTTGATATGGAGAAACATACGAAATATACTGTAGTTGATCTTGATGAAGAAAATAAGCCAGTATCTTTCACTAATAATATCTTGGAAAATTATTCTTCTGAGTCTTTCTTCCATAATTTTCCTGCTCAATATTCTTCTTTCCCTATTGTGTGAGTCACATCACAGATTGAAAATGTTTCACATAATGAAATGCTCCAGCTCTGAGCACTACCTGCAAAAAGAAAAATCGTTATCTCTATTGAATGAGAACCTATGGCCAATACTTAGCCAAGCCAATTTTTTGCCTCCTCCAACCTCTTATTTCCTTATGAAATCCTGCACAATTTTGAGCTCCTAAACAATAGGGAGGTCCCTATTTCCTTGCACAATTCCTAAGGAATTGATCTCCTGACCTCATGCAACAATTATACACTCAACTAGTTTACAATTAAACCTTACACTAGCCTTTGTCTCCTCCACTCCAATTGGGCAATTCAAATTTCATGCATGTCTGGGCTATTTTGGCTCCACTCCAGTTGGAAAATTCAAATTTCATGCATGTCTGGGCTATTTTGGGTTGATTGATCAGTTAAGTGATAGATCTCTGAGTTAGACTGTTGTTTCATTGCATAACTGACCTTCGACTCTAATAATTGATAGAGGTCAGTTAACTGAGTACAAGTGAAAATAACTAAACTAGATTTCTATAATTTTGCAATCAACACATGCATGAGTGAACTCCAAACCCACTAACTCAAACTTGCCGATCTAACTCAGTGAAAAGAGCCATGTCATACTAGTTAACTGCCTCCAAGTTGTCTTGGTGGTGTCAAAATTTGATTTGCTCAATTTGACTAAGGATAAAGTCGAATTGAGCCTTTCTTGCTACATTTTCTAACACTCCTCCCCACTCTGTGAGGATTAAATGTTGACCATCACAAGATAAATCAACAACTTTATATAGCAAACCGGTTTTTTTGTAAAATATTTTTCCATAAAACATGTTTGGGACATAAACTAGCACAACTACCTTAATAAATGTCATTAATATATGACTAATAAACATATATCTACTTACCTTGGGTTTAAGATGAAACCAAAAGGATACTATAACCAAGATTGGGCATTGTTAATCGAAAGATTTCAAAAAAAATGGATAGTTGGAAGTACAAATGATTGATGATGGGAGGAAGGATGGTAATAACAACATAAACTTTGAAACGGGAACTGATATTGTTTCCCGTTTCGTAGAGATGGCCAAAAATTGACCCGATTTTGAAAAGGGGCGATGCAGAACACACATATTTTTTTTAGAACATAGTTTTTGGCACTTTAAATAACCGATACGATTACCTGTTTCGTAGGGGTAGTAAAAACATGACCCGATTTTGAAAAGTGGTGACACGGAATACAATTCTTTTTTTTGGGAGCATATTTTTGACAATTTAAATTTTCTTATGTATCAAATATAAATATTTGTTTTTAAATGTTAGTGATTTTCATGTTGATTTTGAAACGTGTTGATGCAGCATACCTTTTTTTAGAGGACTTATTTTTCACACTTTAAAATTTATTATGTCAATTTTTAAAAAAAATTATGATTACTTACGAATTTTCAAATTGTTTTATTTTTCTCTTTTTAAATGTTGATTACTTAAAAAAACAAATATAAAAATATATACAAAAAAAAGCAAAAAAAAGTGTTAAAAATAAAAAATAAAAAATCTCATAAACCATAAAAGAATTTGGAAAAAAAAAAAAAAAAAAAAATATATACATATTTAAGCAAGCAAAAATAGAAAGATTAAAAAAAACATTAACAAAAACTAAGAAAAAAAAATAAAAAACAAACTAGATTAAACAAAAGTAGAAGATTAACAAAAAAAAATTAAAAACTAGTAAAATTAGTATTAAAAACATTTAGAAAAAACTAAAAAGACAAAAATAAGCTCAAATTAAGAAAAAAAAAATACAAAAATTTTAAAAATATGTCTTTTCCAATTAAAAAAATAAATAAATTTAAAAAACATTTTAAACTTATA